>JBCAUG010181238.1:0-19835 GCA_038406175.1 Haplosyllis leylae | reverse complement strand
CTTTTGTACACGAGATGCAAGGTTGAAACGAACCTTGAGATGGAAGGTGGGAGGGGGCAGTGGGGGGAGGGGGTTGGGTGGGGGGCATTCACGTGAGGTGCCTTTTATATGCGAGACGCGAGGTGCCTTTTGTACGCAAGACACAAGGTACCTTTTGTACATGAGATGCAAGGTGCCTTTTGTACACAAGACGCGAGGTACACAAGGTGCCTTTGTATGTGAGACGCAAGGTATGTGAGGTGCCTTTGTACGCAGGACGCGAGGTACGCGAGGTATGCGAGGTGCCTTTTGTACGCGAGACGCGAGGTACGAGTCACCTAGTGAATTTTTTTTTACTCCTTGATATTTATACCATTACATTGAATTAACACATTGAGTTACAAAACAAGTGGAATATTTTGTGCCGTCACTATTTCGTGGCAACATTTTTCGAAGAACAGGAAAATTATCATTCATATTCACGTATATTTTTGGGCTTGACTTGACTATGATGATTCCTGTCTAGTCTGTTGTGTCATATTCTTATTTATTTAATTACTGTACTTAAATCAAAACATAATCAAACAATGCGTTTATCAAATCGACTCTAGCATCTGTAGCAAGGTGTGTGTGGCAGATTGTAGGATAAGTTACCGATTTTCCTAAAGACGCTGAAATGAACCCAGTAGGCTCCGAGTAGGATTTTCTGTCAAATCCTTAAGTGCAGAGTCTTAGAACAGGAATCAATAACAATGAACTTAATATTCTTTATGTGACACATAAAGAAAACATAAAGGGTTTTTATTGTTACTTATCTGTATTCTTTCATTACCGAAGAGATGAGACTTTGTCGCAATGCTAGGACAATGAAACTATCTTATTTAAGAAGGTTTTGAATGGCAAGTTTATTTCGAGTCTGAAAATTGAAAAAAAATACAATGTGTTAATGATGGGTAATGTAGCTAATGCTGTTTGGACCTAGATAACAAACTTTAAAGACTCGGAAGCTGTGAGTGAGTTTTATGAGGACGAGTAAATGTTGATGGGGCTAATAAGAATAGGAAGCAGCTGCTTAAAAGTTTCGTAAAGATTATCCGCATTGGAACCGTTAGTACCCGAGATCAAAGACGATCTCAATGTTAAAAAAGGTGGCTTCAGACATTTACCCCCAGTGCGTTTTGATGACTCAGTGCATCTACGGTCTGTGAGAAAGATAGTGAAGTTGTACAAGTCACAAATTTGAAGGAGATGCCCAACCGGATGTTGCAATGATGCCGGAAACCAACTGAATGAAAAAGGGGCTGCAACAAATGATCGGACTTTATCTATCACTTTAGGTCCTCTCTGATGTAAGCAAACTAACAGTTCTGTTCTTGTCTGTCAGACTCCAAGAATTATGAAAATACACAAATCAGAGAAAAACTAGCAATTACCAGGAACTTTCTATCTCCAGCGCTACTTTCCCACAGTAAAAGTACAAAAAGTACAAAAAGTGAGTTATTATGGCACCAGTGAAGCAGAATGATCACTCAATGTGTGAGATCCTCTGTTTTACTAATGAAAGTCAAAAACTACTAACAGCTGAGAGAAGATGTTCCCCTTTATTATATCAGCAAATCTGTTCAACACAGCTCTAATGTACACTGGGCTTTGCACCACATTGCAGAATTTCTTCCAGATACATATTTCTACATACCAATATAAAGTGGCAAAACCTGTGGGGCAACGTAGTTCTTGTTGTTTTACAAGGAAGTGAGTTTTAACACCTTGCTTTCATAACTTTTTCTGTGCATCAAAAGCAAGATGAGATGTCAGTAACCTTTTTAGACACGTACTTATAATTTGTACAATGTTCGTCAGTCAGTTAGCAACAATTCCTAGCATTCATTGTGTGATTGGCTGCATAAGTGGAATCTATCACCTGGCCATTTGAAACATTAAGCCAATTCACGCAGAGGCCACTTTGCCTCTGTTAGCACGATAGGGCTGAAATGTAATAAGAGAATTCAGCATGGAGCAACAGGGATCACCTGGAAAACATCTGCGCAGTGTAAAAGAGAGACGAGTTCATGGATGTGGTTTACGAAGTTCGCAACTTCTTCCTGGATCTAGGGCCCCAGACAGACCTGGTGCTTCCATGTAGAGACAGCTCTTAAAAGAGTTTTACGGCAAAAGCCTCAAAGGATACATCTAAAGATTACATATATTCATAAGCATACCTTAGTAACGATTTCACTCTCATCCCATTGAAATAATGCTGCTAATCTAGGTCTTTGAAATGTTGGTTGTTGCATAATAGCAAATGATTCAATGTTATGATAGAGAAGCTGTGCTCTCCAATCAGATTACCTGCTTCAATTAATCACTTGTAACAAAATCACTTTCCGTTTATATTTTCAGCCTCTCAAATCACAATCTTAACGTCGAACGAGATGCACACCCGAAGACTGGGCGAAAGTCTTACTCTCAGTTGCGAGTTTCGTGCTACACACTTCAATTTGTTTGACAACCCCGTCCTGTGGAAAAAGAAACAGGTTGGTTTCCCAAGTATAATCCAAGTGCCGCGTGTTTAGGTAATTCCGGACTCGTGGCAATTTAATTGGGTTGGTAATTCTACATGAACTGTACTTATACACGCACGTGCACAATGCGTATCATATTCTCAGATACAGAGATTTCTAAGTACTTGGCATGGAAAAATAAGTAGTAAATACACATCTGCCGTTCACTTTGATATTTTTTTTTATTAGATGTAAAAATATTCATGAAACTCAAAGAAATTTTTAAATCAATTGTAGCACCACGAAGAAACTCAAGTAAATATCCAGGGTAATCTCAACCAGCCTTTTTTAAACACTGGTCGCTATCGGGTGGAATTTACTCCTTTACATCCAATGTACCGATTTGAACTTACTATTGTTGGTGAGTATGGGAAAGTTTTATTTTCTGCATAAAAAACATTTTTCTTTTCCACACTGAAATCCTGAAGCAATTAACAAGAAGCATTAAATGAGCCGAAATTATGTAACTGTGCAGCGCAAAGATTTTTGGCATCACATAATAAGCTTGCCTTAGAAGTGGGGTAATTAGACTGTGGGCGCTTTGTAATTTTTCTGTTAGTTCTCAGTGGAGGAATTTTCCTTTTACGATTCATCACAACTCATTTTCCGGTGGATGGCTTCGGGTTTAACACGCTGGATAATTGTGACACTCCCAGTCAATGTACAAACATGGTGATGCATGCGGGAAGGGGCCTTCCTGGACCCTGTTCAGCTTCCAACTGTGAAAGCACTTAAAGGCTAATGTTTTTCATACTTCATTAGAAGTCATTTGAGCTGCAGTGGAACCCCTTTTGACCAGTCATCTCTACATAAGGTCATATTCAGCAGCTGCAGCTTTACATGTTTCAAGTTAATTACATAATTGAGTAAGATAACCCAATTTGTGGGACCTTTTCAAGATGTTTTGCATCAACCCATAAAAGTTCGGCACCACTTCCCTTTCTAAGAGCACTTTCAAATACTTGCCAATGCTGCTCTTGTTCGTTGGGGCCCTATGGGTACAATGTAGACGGAGCAGTACAATACGGATTCAGGAAATGTCAATAGCCACCTTTTCCCATCCACTGAAATTTGTTCCTCGGAAAAGTGCTCTAAGAGAATTTTTACAGAACAAACCAGACAGTCAGGTCAGCACAATAATTTGCTGGGGAAACAGAATCAATTCATTGGTATTGATGGTGTTCATCCTCAATATTCAAGACATTTTGCTCCCGTGTAGCACTTTAGCGCAGTGTTCTTCTATTGATTGAGCTTTACACGGCTAGGATTGAGGACGCCATAATAAATGTATAAAGCCAGATGATACTCAAAGGAACTTTGTTAGAGGTGCCCTTGCAGAATGTCAATTTTTATGCCCGATCTTGAGGTTGTTTTTATCATTGCTTCAAAGCATTTGTATGGGCTTTATAAATTTGTGTATGAATATAAACATGACTTTTCATCCACAAAGAAAGTTACGGCTTCATATTTATCTTACACAAAAGTTTGTGTTGATTGTTCCTTTTGACCTGAATCTGGAATCTTGAAACTTTTTTTCCGAATAAAAAAGTAACACATTTTTAAAACAGATTTAAGACGGGAAGACAATGGGAATTACAGCTGTGAAGTCAGAGGTTCGACATCCAGGGTTCTGGCCAATGTTACCCACACAGTGATAGTAAGAGGTACGAGATAACGTGCATAAATTCGTGAACTAAAAACACGTGTCAAGCACTTTGTATTCTTTGTAATACATAACAAGTCACTTCCGAGTTGCGATAAGCAAACATCTGACTGTATCTATCTGATTTCAGCTCCCGTGGAACACTCGTACATTACGAACTCCAACGTCAGTGAGCAGAAAGGTTTGGGCGAGTCTCCGTCGGAGTTGGTATTCACGGAGAACGTTCCTGGTACGTTGAGATGCGTTACCAACGGTTCATACCCAGCGCCAGACATACAGGTAACGGTTCTGCTATCGCTTCTATTCAATATTTTTCTCATCGTCTATCCAAAACGTAATTACCAAGTAAATGATACTTTATGATAAACTCTGCTATTTCTGACATGTTTGAATTTTAACACAGTATGTTGTTGCGTGTGTGTCAGTATTTATACTCAGACATATCTTGAACAAATTAGATCTACCTTAAAAGTAAAGGTGTGTCGTGCGTTATAACATTTAGAAGTTTCCAGAATTTGTTATTTTTAACGCAGGTTTCGGTTGGTGATACGAATATCGGTCACCATCTGCAGTGGAAATACGAACCTCTGTTTTCCGGACCTCAGGGCCTGCGCCGACTTGCGTTTATAGGTCAGTTCTACGTTTATTGTTGTTTGCAACCACCTTTTACATACAACATAGAACAATCTACAAAAGACCCTTGAAAACAAGTGCAGAAACATTCTTTTGCTGGCTCATTTAGGGTAAGCTTAATGATTCAATCATAGAGTACAGATGATCTGCGGAATGTACTGGCAGTTTTGTGATAATTAGGTGTCCAATCAGCTGACTTGTTATCAGTGACGTCATTTCATGTGACATCATACAAATATCCAACGCTATGACGTCATATTTTTTATTTTGTTTGAACTAAACAGAAATTCAATGCAATTTCAGTGGAGCGATTCAGCAATAACTTCATGGCGCTACCGCAATACGACGGACAGTACGTTTTCTGCGCCGCTCTTGTACCAAGCCTAATGGCGGAGAACATTGCTGTCAAAATAAGAGTAAATTGTAAGTAAGTTATGGTGTGGTTTTCCAACAATTTTAGTGTCATGGAGGTACATTCTGTGTGTATTCACTCTCATAACAAAATAACATCACTTTCGACAAGACAGATAAGTGCAGTTATTGTAACTTATTTTGCTCTTATATTATGTACTAATATCTATTCAGTTATCTGTTCCGTTTTAAGATGTTTCGTTTCGTTTAGATACAGGGTGTTGCACAACAGTAGTTAGTCCAACACGTTCCATAGTAAGTCAATGTAGGTCTATGTGAGTAAATATCTCATGCATGCGTTATTGTCCCCTTATCTTGTTAAACAATTTACTGTTAGCTTGTTTTCTTCATTTCTTTTTTTTGCTTTTTTCAATTTTACTTTCAAATAATTATCCAATGTGATGGCAGAAATGCGCAAAAAAACATTCCTTGCTTTTTCACAGTTTATTTTAATGATTGTGATTAAGACTTGTAGCTGGTGAACCAATTTGTCAAAGAATTCGAAATGATAATGAAATTATTTCCATTCCGACCGAATTAATGTGGGACAAATGAAATGACAAAGTTTTCAGAAATCTTGCATCTGATTTTGGAGAATTAATTTGATCGAATCTTTTCAGACCCTCCGAAGGTATTTTGCCAGGATGCGTACGCGCAGCTGGGAGAGCGTAATGTGACGGTGGTTTGTACAGTGACGTCACGACCTCGCGCTACGTCCGTGCGCTGGTTCCAGGACTCCGCCGGTAAACCATTCGATGTGCTGTCCTCCACCGCATTCAGTGCTTCCAACAAAGTGAGTGATGAACCTTGGGTTATTTCAGACCAATTCCCTTTCGTTCTAACTGACCACGTACGTAGTAATAGGGGAAATAATGTTTTCACAGGTGTCTGGGATTCTGTTCAGGGGAAAGGAATGGGGAGGGTATGTCCTGTCGTGGTCCTGCTAGGGGAGAGTACCCTGACCAGGTGATTCACTCCTAAAATGTAACCGAACTGAGTTCAAGATGGTTCCTTCGAGTGGGTACCCTGACCAGGTATCCCCTCCCCATCTAGTCTAGCATTGTAAGGATGGACGCTGTGGTTCGTATTGCCTCAAAATGTTAATGGGAGGCTGTCTTGCTTCTTGGAGTGACCAACACATCCGTTCTACCCGAGATTTTTAAGCTAAGTTGGGGATTTTCGTTTTCTGATACTTACTTGTTTTTCCAAGACCTCTCTCCTCCCTACCCCACCCTCCTGGTCCCCCCCTTCCCCTGGACCAGACCTAGCGAGGCGTAGGTCAGTCCAGACAGGGATGACAAACGCTTATAAATACTGACATTTTGTATTATTTTCAGGTATTAAATGATACCAGTTTACATGCCATGTTGCACATAAGTCATGCTGGACCTCGCCGGTTCAAAGCTTACAAGATTGTAGCTAAGAATGCCATAGGAAGCACCACCCATACCGTACTATTACATAGAAGTAAGTGTCTTAAGTTTTGCAAGACAGATCTTTACAGTTTGCAATCAATACCTTGAGATTGTATGATATGACAAAAGGGTCCTGACAGGAAAGCTTTCTGTGTGAAATGGAATGTTTTGTTATGGCTTTGATTTTCCTTTTTAAAACATAACAGTACCGTCTGCCTTTAAGATTGAAGACAACATTGTATCTGTAACTCACCAGAGTAGTGCAGGGGTTGGTTGATGGTTAGTATGCTTTTTGCTTTAGCTATTTGCTTGTGTTTTTCAGAAATAGAGCTCCCGCACTTGA
Organism: Haplosyllis leylae; assembly: GCA_038406175.1. NCBI lineage: Eukaryota > Metazoa > Annelida > Polychaeta > Phyllodocida > Syllidae > Haplosyllis > Haplosyllis leylae. The sequence continues at coordinate 12,830 of JBCAUG010181238.1, read as the reverse complement.
CGAGCACATTGACACCCACAGCAACGAATTCGTACACATCTGCTGCGACGGGTTCTCACAGCGACAGTGGGAGTCACTACATATTTATTATCTCAGCGACTCCACCACAGTTTAGCTTAAACACATTCCAACTAGTTTGCTTTTATGTAACGTCATTTTTCTTGATAAATTTTGACTTTTGTTTAAACATTTTATTTTTCATCAGGTGACAAATTGCGAAATGCTTCAAATTTTGTATTTTGTAATGAGAATAATTTGTTTTGAAAGTATAACATCTGGGTAATGACTTATTGTTTGCTTTGAAAGTGGGGCTCTCACTTCTTGTGGTCCAGAAATACTACAGCAATACGAAATAATTTCCGTCCATAGATGAATTTTGTTTTGTTTTAATTTTATTTCACGTTATCAGCATTCGTGTATTTCGTACAACACACCTTTTGTTGCAGATAATCAATCCCATGTTTGTATATTTTGCAAAAAGGAGAAGAGATTTTCAGCTTCCTGCAATGATCAGTTACGATAATTCTGTACCGTGCCTTAATAATAATAACGACTTTTTACGAACTGTTGAAATGCTGGAAAACAAAACTTAAAATAATGCGAAGTCTTTTTTGCGAAGCAGTATTTCACAATACGAAGCACAAAACAGACGGTAGAAAATGTGCAATCTAGTCAAAAGCTTAAATCTAATACAAATATATATGCTTACATAGCAGCTATCATATAGCATAGTAAGAAGATTGTATGTTATGTAAAAAAATAAACGCAATGTTAATGTTTGATAACTTTGTGTACTTAATTTATTCATGATACTGTACTTGATTTTACCTTTCCCGTTCGTGAATATTCCTATCCTTTCTTCCAGAAGTTGCTTCCTGGTCATTTCCTTTGCGTGATCTTAACTTGCGTGAACTTAAATGCTCGTTCACTGTGTGCGTTTTTTCCTGTTTGCGACTCCGATATCGCAACAAATTATAACCAAAACAAATCGCAGTCGCAATCTTGAATTTAAAGGCCCGTTTATACTGTACGATTGCGACTGTGATTTTTCTTATCGCAACTGATGGGTTGTAGGATTCATGCAAGTTTTCACATTGTGTAATTGCGACTACATCAACACTCCCTATGCGACCCATTGGAAGCAAAAACAAATTGCAGTCGCAAATCCTACAGAGTGAATGGACCTTAAACGTTGGCTTTTAATTGTTTTTGACAGACGTATGCAATAGTAAATTTGCCTATAAAATGTACGAGACAAGTCTAACTGTGCACGTCTTGTACAAGTTAATCATATTGTCACAAAAATTACCTTTCAGTACAAATGAGCGAAGGTTTAGTCTTACGGTTCACTTTTCGCCACACATCGAAGTAATAACAAGCACCATTCAACATCAAGTGGTTTGTTTCAACACCTCTTTTGATCAAGTTGCCAGTGCGATCGATGCATACCTGGATTGGTTGGATCTCCGGATCATAGACCTTCCAGACTGGAACTTCCATCCTCCAGTTTAACACGTTTTGAGAAACAGTAGCTGATTTATTACTCTCCAGAAAGAGCCATTACTCCACCTTTATCCTTGACCCCTTCGGTTCATTTAGTTTCATAATGAGCTACCCACCACAAACAATATATTACGCCTCTTTGATGTGGTAACAGCATTCTACCAATTGACTTAGGAATTTCGAAAACGTTTCTTGTGTAGTGTTAAAAAAATTTTTGTCGGTAGCAATATATCTCAGCAGCTATTTGGTGAACATTTTTGCTTACACCAGCAACACCAACAACAGTGTATTATTCTCATCGTTTCATTACAACAGGTACCATTTTGATATTTTGATACCACCAAGTTAAACAGATTGTAATGTAGTCAAGGTTAAGGTTTACGTTCCTTATCCAGTTATGTGTGAACATTTAACCTTAATCATATACGCTTTCTCCAACTGCACAGGAAAAGCTCAGCTATCATACTGGCAGTCTTGTTCATCAGTTAATATCTCTGATATAACAGGGAAAAGTTCAATATTACATTTTTGGTAAATGAGCGGCCCGAAGATAAATTTTGTTGAAACTTTTTGTTGGTCCAAGCTACAAAAACGAATGTCGGAAATCTTGTTCTGAGTCCATTCTAAATTTTTCGTCTTGATTTTATGAATTTTGAAAACAACGTTACATCAAGATCAATCATACCCCATGAATGGCTCAGTTGGCGAGAGCATCGATCATCTGCACACAGTGGGCACAGATACGAGTCTCTCACTGCTTACAAAAGTAAGTGGGTAAGGGTTTGGTTGCCACGTTAGTCACTAAGAGTTTTGGGGGATGTCACATGGAGAGGCAGATATCTGAGCAGTCCTTTAAACACGGGTGATTAAGGACAAACGCAAGGATTTCAACCCTGGCTGTGAAACTCAGGACAGTATTCAGCAGCAGTCCATAGCAGAGATACCAATCCCCCTCCCTATAAAAATTCAGAAAAGCCTTGGCTCAAATTAAAGAGGAAGTTTAGTTAACTGAGATCTTCTTCATTTACAAATTTATGCTGGAAAGAAATGCAAGCGGTCTAATTTATGAATGAGCCTCTTCCACAGACATACCAACATACCTATGGTGGTAACGTTCGACATGGTTAAATTCCATCATCTGATTGATTTGACTCGTGCAGACTCCGGGAGTGAGTTAGTGCTCCGACCTTCTGATCCTCACCAGAACACAGTTCGGTTCAAACAGTCTGTTTAGTCATATAAAAACACACACACGTGTGATAGTATTTGCTTCGTCAAAAAAAAAAACAGTTTGTGTTCGAATCTGACAATAGTTTCAACAGTTTTCGATTCTTTTTCCTTCACAAACTTTACTTATTAATTCCGTGGTTCGGAAAATGTCCACTCCAGTAAGTTATAGCAAAGTAACACAACCATTAGCATTTCTCCAAATCTAAAATTAAGTTCTAGTCTCTCCTGAGGCAAAATTTAAGTTAATACTGTTACTATTCCAAATAAAGCAATTGCTATGTTGAAATTACCAAATTTGGAGTGGTCGAATGACTTACAGCCCTGCGCTGCGTGCAGCACGGAGGATCGTGGGTTCAAACCCCCACCAAGGCTTGTGGACACAAAGTGCAAAGTATGAAAGATTGAGACCAATTTTTCATGTTCTGTCTTCATTTTCAATATTTCAATGTTTACTAGCTTGTCAAGCGAGCTAATAAAGCATGTTTTCTTTGGCTATAATTTGTACTAATTGTACACATTTGTCAAATACTGCGATATATTTATTGCTGTAGTAGTAAGTGACGGTTGTAATTGACTGCACAAACGATATCTCTCGTTTATTCATCCAAATTACAACTAAGTGCGGGAGTATGTTTGACATTTTATATATTCCATAAAACTGGATGACTTACCTCCATAATATCTGCTCAGCTCCCAGTTACGTTATGGGTGGAAGGTGGATTATGTAAGCAAATAAGAGGATTAGAAATATTTTCTTTTCATTTCAAAAATAATGGAGTTTGTAGGCACAATCAGAAGCATCAAATAAGCATGGGAATTTTGGTGGGTTGTTCCCAAACGGTTAAATAATACGTTTTACTAGTATTTCAACCAAAACAGCATCATGGGACTTTGCTAAGAAATGTATTCCTGAAAGTATAGGATTTGGATGCTTATATTTTCAACAGTGTAAAACACAAATATGCCTATTTTTACTCGGTTCACGCTTCAATAGGGCGACGCATTTCGTAATTACCAGCGTGAAAGAGCAACTGAGACAAGACAGCTTCAGATTCCGACGCAGCAGGGTGGCGTTCTGCAGGCTAAGATTCCATAGGATTATCTGAATATTTGTCTTATGAAGAAAAAACACCTTCGAGCGAGAATTCAAATAATATTGACGCAACATGAAATTTCTATCAAACCTGGAATATTCTTCTGATGAGTTCTTCATTTAGTGTTTTTATTATTTCCGGACCAATAAATTCCCGAAGTTAGAATTTGTAATTATTTCTGTGCAATAGAACAGTTTATATCTCACAAAAAGCCTTCTAATTACAAAGTTCGTTGAATGCAGCGGCGTATATAGGGAGGGCGCAGGGGACGCCCATACCTTGAAAAAATTTATTCGTTTTCATGCAATTTTCGGGAAAAATTTGTCAAATAATATGTTGGCACCACCCCTTAGAGATCTGCCTCTGGAATGGTCTGCTTTTCACAAAAGGTAGATGTTAATTTACAATTTTAATGCAAAACAGTCTCACGCAGAACAAGTAAACAGTGAATTGCATGTATCTGTATGCAATAGGTGAGTCCACGTCCCAACCCATCTGTTAAGTGGCTTCTTCAATATTTGATGAGACATAAGTAGTGTTTGTCTGCGTAACCCACAGTAGACCATGCTAAAATGATTACATCATGTAATGTACATGAAAAATAAATGGGATATTCATGTTGAAATTTATAGTACTACGGCGCACATATATCTCACTGACTGACTGACCATTCAATTTGAAATGTTTGTGTAATGTTTTCATTTGCATTAGGGACTATGAAATATGTTTAGAAAGCTTGGCAGTTTTCCAAAATTTTCTAACAAAAAATCCAAAGAGTAATGAAATTATTTCAAATATCCTTCAAAAAAGTGAACAGTCAAACAGCAAGCCAATTTGCACGATTAACACGATTTGTTTGTGTCATCGTATTCTTAAAATTACCTTTACTATCAAGATCGATACAACTTTCGTCTTTCAATTCAATCCTTGACATGCTTTTAATTATACATCAACAAGAACCTTTGCCCTTTCAAGTTAGAATAGAGTATTTATTTTTACAATTTACAAATTTAAATTTTGATTGATATCGAAACTTTTGAAGTTGCATATGCTCAAAGAATTTAAAGTATAGCAAAATAGTTGATTACAAGGCTCAAGGCTTTTGGCTTGGACAGCTGCACACAAATAACTCCAGAACAAAGCAGCATTGTGGAACATCTGCAGTATGGATTTGCAGACAGATGGGCTGCTCTGTCTAACTAAATGGAAACGTTTATGGCTTCTACGAGCAAAGACGTTCAAAGAAACTGATGATCTTTGATCTTACATTCATGAAGGACAAATGGAAGTCGAAAATATTTCTTGTGTTAGAGGTTAAAATCTTTACCGTGCGGAGGTACACCTGGCACGACAAATTGCCAAGAATTATTGCATATGTGCAGGAAATATAAATTTAGATTTATATATTGGGTATTTTAAGGCAAATCAAAATAGGGAGGAGTTTTTCCATATGAATATCCGTTTTAGATAGGTGAGGTACACCTAATCGTTACATGTCTATTAAACCATTTGATTAATTTAGTCCAGCAGCATCCTCTAGTCCACGCAAACACGTAATTAATTACTTGTGTACAGAAATAATACCGAGAAAATAACATATTTTCAGGTGACGTACTGTGTCTTAAATGTCATCTTTAACAGATAAGAAATGTAATTTTGTTCTCAAATAAACGACGAAATTGCATCATTGTTTTAGCCAAACTCAGTACATAATTACAACTACGGTAAAGCAGATGAAGTTTCCCATCGTTTTGAGGATATTGCTTGCTCGCGAAGCTGTCACGTTGCTGCTTTCAGACGAAGCTGGTTTTCGGCGTTTGCGATGACTTCACAGACAACCAAAAAGAAAGGTTGTACTGGACATGCAACTCCACAAATGAATCGCTAGAAACTATCTTTTTTATACTCGTGCAAACACTATTCACCAATCGTTGTGCTTCATCTCTTAAAACCAAGCATTGTGGATTCCGTTTTTGATTTTATTCCACAAAAAATAAAAAGCAATCATGACACCAACACAAATTTGTAGTCATTACTTTTTTAGGAATTTTATGCAACTGTTTAACCACACTGAAAGGAGTCCGTAAAGAAATTTCGCATAATTACGTCATATTCATCACATAGTTTCTGAAAACAAATTGAGTCATTAATCGTTTCCTCCATCAGGAAGATTCCTGGCAATTGTTGCAGACCTTAGTCTACTTTTTTTGCCAAGTTTGAGTTCTTTATCGATTTTGTTTGAAATTAAGTTTTTCAAATTTTGCGTTTTCAGATTGAATGCTATCTTAAAAGAACAATTTTAGATATTGTACTTAGAGCTGATAAATTTTATGTTCATTGCATAGCTTTTTCTATTTATTTTGACTGTGTCAAAATTTGTGGATCAACTATTCAACATAAGATCTCACAAGTGTTTTCATGCGCCGGTAACCACATATTGGTATTTCCGTCAGCATATTTTTTTCAGTCGCGTGCGTCCGTTTGTTCATGGAGTGAGGGGGGGTCCGGTTACGTAGCATCATGGGGTAGTGGACCATCCTACTAATACAATACGTAGCCTACCTCAATCCACCTCGTCAATCCTCCTTGACCCTCTCCCTTACCCCACCGCCACTTTCATGTCGTTTTACGATTCGAATGAAGAAAAATCAGATAGTAATCAAACAATTAAAAGTTAAACAAGAAAGTCTTCCTGCGTGAATGCAAGGGGTATACCGTCCGCTTCATAGCAAGTGCTCACTCTACTGTTCTGTCCCTGGAGGTGGGGAGGGGGGTACCCCAACCTGACCTGGCCAGGAGGGTACCCCAACCTGACCTGGGTAGGAGAGGGTACACCCCCCAGAAAGAACATGGGTCCAGTGGAAGTATTATGGGCCTTCCCGTCGTACTTCGTACGCGGGCGGTAATTACCTTGATACGTCTTGCCAGCCAAGAATGTTACAATTACGCCACCAATTGTACACTTGCCAATGGTAATGTGTATATTTTCGAGACTGCTCAGCTCCACAGAAGTTGATGGGAGCAAATCATGAAAAGTCAACTGGTGTAATATACCTGATTTTTGGAGCAAACGGTTTTCTTCATGAAATCGTCGAATTGCATGATTAGCTGTGATTGGTACTCATTGTTGAATAATGTCTACCTTTCAGCGCTTAGTAATCCATATAGGGTGAAAAATTTTAAATTATGACCCAAGATATAACTAACTATCATAGGCTAAAATTGAATGAAATGCTTTGTAAATAACAAAATAGATTGAAAGTTGCCCTAAGTTTTATTATGCAATATATTGTCTTTTCAGCTTTATCTTTAAAAACACGTGTCTCCTGGGGGTACAGAATGCTTAATTAAACACATGGATTCCATCAAAGTGACTCTGAATCCAAAGGCACATTAATATGGCAATCATAATTGCCAATCAAATTTCAGATGGTATCTCTTGTGGTGATGTAATGCGATTATTTGAATTAAGTTTTGTGTTTTTTCTTGTCTCTCTCGAATACATCAATGTTATGTCCTATTTAAGTCTTTCAGTACAATGCAATACCCTAATTTGCACTTCAGATAGCTATGGTATGATGGTTCATCTGTGGTGATTCACCTGCTTCGTAACTTGACCTGCACCTGTGTAGACCAGGAAGAAGATACAGTCGGCTGTTCACTCACCAATGTTCCGGTACAGATCCTCCGTCCTAACCAGTCCTTCCCTTGGTCCGTCCTGCCTAGGGATGGTTAGGTGGACCCCATACCTATCTGACCCAGTGGAGTGGAACCATTTATTATCTGATCCTGGGGTTGGGGTGGGGTGAGGTGTGGCCTTCTCCTACTTACTTGGCCTCGGACCTCGGACCCCTGTCCCTTTTCCATCTATAGACAGCCGGACAGAAAAAGTGAAGGCATTACCATACCGCGTTCCAATCAGAGGAAATATGTTTCAATTTTCGTTGCTATTGACAAGAAGACCTCATTTGATTTTTATGATGCAATATTTTTCCCACTTAAGTTGCTTGGTAAAACCTATAGTACCATTAGGTAGAGCAAAAGGAACTACTGTGTAAGTGACATGCGATATTTCAAGACGATTTCTACATCCAAAATGAAATGTGGATGCAAATATATTTCTTGCATGTGTCATCTTTTCACACTATAACCTTTTCTTGATGTTATTTGTTTCAAAGGAATGCCTGCTCGGGGGAAAACACAGAAACACTTTTTTCATTAACTGTGATTAAAACTTCCGTCAATTGTTCGATGTTACAGTTGTCTGTTATTTCTAATACATCGTTGCAATACTGAATTTCTTAAGTAGGTAAAAAACAAAATTTTGATTGTAAATGAATGAATTTTGAGCATTGTGGCTTCCTTCCATTCAAAATATTTGTAAATGTTTGTGGCAGACAGCAGGGTTCTTTTTGCTATTGACATCAAAATATGGACATTCCTCTTAGCGATGGGTCAGCAATGCCTCACTCAACCCAGCTGTGATCAATCATAATATAAACAGAAGCACCATGATGGAACACGCCTGTATCTGTTATTTACTTAATTCTGAGTTATGCTTTATTTATACAATTTTCTGTTCAGCTGCTGAAGTTTTCTTAAAATCAAATTTCTTATCCTTTAGAAAAGATCTACCAGTGTACTGTCCCTGTGTACAACAGCGTACATTAGTGTAATGAGAGGGAACACTTCTATTTAGTTATAATAAATCTTCAATTAATTAACATCAAAATATATCTGTAGCAAAAACAAAAGACCCCACTTTATCCTTCTCTCATATTCTACAATATCCTTTGCTATCGATGCTGGAAAAATGTATCTCTTTACACAGTAATGCCGGGGAAAGCAGGAATAAACGTTTGTTCATATTAATCAAACGTTTTAGTTCAGACGTTTAGGTGTGTGGTTGAGGGGTCTCTGACAACTTTCCATGTATTAGTGTACCCTGTCTTGGTGGCCGACAAAACCTTCTGAAAATGAGTGAAATGTCCAAAAATTAATGCCATGTTGAAAAGAAACTGGAAGTGTTACACCAACGCAACAGACATGACTACTCTACTCGTAAGACCATGGTTTACGCAAAGAAACTAATTGAAACGAACAGCCAGTAAAAATATTCTGCGGTGCATTTTTCCGCACAGCCTATTATCACACAATTTCTCAGTTGATACGAAAGAATTTTTCTTTTCAATACTAAATGCCTGTAGTGGTTTGCAGAGACAAACTAGGTTGATATGTGAACTTCGCCTGAAGGTTTCTTGTGAGAAATTATAATTTATCACTAGAACTGAACATGCAAAGGTTTTCTTTGATAGGCAGATATCTCCATGGAATCAAACGAATAATTATACGTAATTGGCAATCATAATTCGGATGTTATCTCTACGAATTATGCAATGTCATTATCTCTGTAATGTTTTTACCATCCGCTTATGCGGATAGGTAATAATTTCAGTCGGGTCTGTCTGTCTGTGTGTGTGTGTCTGTCTGTCTGTCTGTGTGTCTGTCTGTTCAGGCTATAACTTTTGAACGGCTAAAGCTGGGAACCTCATTTTTAGTATGTAGATACATCTTGACCATATCTGGGTTAAGTTTGAGTATCAAGGTCATTGGATCAAGGTCAAGGTCAAATAAAAACCTGACATATTTTTACCTAATCATTACTTCTGTATACAAATACTCAACTAAAACTTACTTAAAAGGTCAAGGTCATCTGAAGGTGAAGGTCAAGGCTACTCAGTATCAAGGTCAAATGAAAGGAAATCAATTGTTTCTCTATTTGTAAATGTTTTTGTGATCTATGTGCTATGCGGATGGTATGCATTCGACTGAAAGGCATTCTTGTTGTCAATCTGTTCGGTCTTATTTCTACATTTCAATTTTGTTCCGAATTTACGTTCATTTTTCTATTTCATCATGATATCACGGATTTGAACTTCGAGGGAATCACTTTGATGAAGTAGAATGGTCAGTGATACGTGAGCATGGAGAAAGTTCTTGGTGGGCGAACACTGGACCACTGCTGTAAGTCTTGATAACGATCACATCTAAAATTAGATCTACATGCCTTGTATTCCTTACACAGCTTCTTGGCACAGTTTCTTACTTCACTTGCTTAATGCTTTTGAAGGCACAAAAGTATTATATTGCCTTTTGCGATAAGTGAAACAACTTTTCTGTTTAATAACACAAAATGAAACTGCACTGAATACAGCAGTTTTCTGTGTTATGGTTATTTTCCTTAATACCCTCATAACTTTTCAAAGTTTAAACGAAACAACAATTTTAGGTCTAATCTTTGTTCTCTCAAAATCATTTAAAACATCTTTTCGTTATATTTAAGCTGCAACAACTTTCTAATCTAACAGCTTCGGGATAGATTCAAACAACCGAACAACTTCACAGACTCCAATTTGTTGTTAGCACACAACCGCCTTTGATAGGAGAAGCTGTTGACTTGTCAGCTGCTCAATGAGGGAGCATTCCACGTACAATGCTACACGTACTAAAAGTAACTACTCATTAATGGGAGAACGTCTGTAATGTTACCAAATCATGGATATTGTGGATTATCTGTTGAAGTTTATTTTGCTAGTCGTCACCGTTCCGGTGGAAGGGGAAGCCGTGGAGGGCGGTAAGTACTTAGGTTAGTGTCACCTTTACTTATTTCTATCTTTTTTCAACTTTGGTGGTAACTGCTGCAACCTCTTCTTACCTGAGGTCAAGTTCCTTACTGCCTGGGATTAACGTGGCTGCTAGTAATCCCGTTTTTGAACTTTGGATGATACTTACTATCTCAGTTTTAAGGCTATGGTATTTCATTATCTAGCTTTTTCTAAAAATTTTGACAATTTCTGGGGCAAACAAAATGTGCATGCAATTAAATTGGCTGCAGGTATTAGGGTATTTTATTCTATTTAACTTTGGAGATAAAACTAATAAAATGCCAAATAAGGAAGTTTTAACTGTTCTATATACTTTGCGTAATAAAAACCTTCAAAAAAACGAAAAAACTAAACGTAAAATGATTTACTTATTCCACTGCTGACTTAATTATTTTTAACCTTTGCCCATTACAAATATGACATAAATTTATACTTTATTCTCAGTTTATTACAAACCAAGCTAGATGTCTTTTTAAGATCCGAATAATGATGATTGTGCTAAGTGCTGATACCTGTCTATGTTGTCTTCAGGCTAGAATCTATACATGTATGTAGCACACGTGTGAAGCCCATTTAGTGTGAATTATTACTCCGTCACTTTTTTGGGTTTCATTCCATTAGAGCGTTATTGAAGACAATGGGGGAAGGTAAGGCTATATACTGCGCATAAAAAAGTAATGGCCTGTTACATCCGCAATGCTGTGACTTTCTTCAATATCATAGGTATATTATTCCCATATGGAATGTTCGTCCCGAAGTTTATTATCATTCTATGCTGGAATTATTATGATTATATTACTGTTTCTGATGACTGACAGTATATCTTCTTGCAGAAGTTAAGTGACGATGATTTCTTCTGGGTCTCTTCTTTTTCAAATCATCCCATTATTTTAAGAATAAAATAACGAATCCTAAAATTCCACTTCAACTATATTAACAAAACTTCTCAGGTGCTAGAAAAGACACGTTGTTTATCTTGAGATTAATCCTGAGAAAAAGAAGGTGAAGATAAATCCTCATTGGCGGTGCCAGGGTGGGCTCTCAAGAGTGATAAGTTAATGGGTCAATAATGCCTCATCCAACCCATTCCTAATCCATCACACATAAATAGGTATAATGTGATGGATTAATCGTAACATGGGACTTGTGACTGCGGTTACAACAACTTTCACTTTTTCATCTGTTTCATCTGATTTGTTAATCTTTTGTAACCGCAGTGTTTAGTTGCTCCCCAAGTACGCAATTTTCACTGCCCTTGGAAGTAATGAGAATAGACCTTTCTGTTGGTATAGAGTTAGGTTACATTAGACGCATAAGTACACGAAACCACCAGCATACAAATCTACCAAGGTTTTCTGATTTAGAATCAAAGTGCTAGACAAATCAAAGCTACAATCCTGATGAATATCTCACATTTTGTCACCAGAACAAAACTCAGTTCGTCTTTTTTTCATTGCTATTGTTCAGGCAAATGTATCCGATACTTTGAGGCTTGTTTAGATGTAAGTTTTAACTTATAATGAAATAGACAAGATGAAATTGAATTGCTTCTGATAAGTATGAAAGACATCCCTAATAATTCAAACATGAATTTTTCCTTCACGTCTCAAAAGACGCCTGCTTTTCTGCCGCGTGTACCTTTATTGAGAATAACTTAGGCAATTTACAACGTTCATGAACAACTTTATCTTTATACACCCAATTATCATTATCAAATTATTACAGAAAGAAGTGTAATAGAATTTGACAGAATTAGAATAATTCTTCCCCTACGAATTTCGCGGGTCAAAAGCGTCTCTTTTGAAATTAGTTCAATTTGTCACAACCGCTTCTTTCGCTTTTACTCGGAATAGAAAATTTCCTCAAATTTCATAGAGCATCGGAGAACGAATGTTCTAGCTTTATTTAATTCACATTTCAGTATCAAGGAAAATAGCAGTGCATATATCTAAATTATTTTAAAAAAAACTCGTGAAAATATAATAATTTGTAAAATGAGGCAGCAGGCCTTTCTGTTTTACACGATATTCAGAAAGGATGGACTAAGTTTCTCCTGATCAAAAATATATACAGGTCAGGCACGGTTAATTCGAAGTGATTCGTCAGTAAGGTTTTCCTTTGAATTGAGTTTAAATTTGAATTATACTATGATCTATAATTCAAAGTTTGTATGTAACTTTGAATTAGGAGGTACTTTGGTTTAAAACTTTGAATTAGAAATTACTTTGATTTAATTCTTTGATTTGTGGCTTCCTTTTCAGTATCTCCTTGAAATAAACTCAGACTCTGACCAATACAAAGTGTTTGAATTACATGAAAATTTGGTTCAAAGTATAGA
>JBCAUG010181127.1:0-19836 GCA_038406175.1 Haplosyllis leylae | reverse complement strand
GAGGGGGTTGGGGTGGGGGGCATTCACGTGAGGTGCCTTTTGTACGTGAGATGTGAGGTGCCTTTTGTACGCAAGATGCGAGGTGCCTTTGTACACGAGACGCGAGGTGCCTTTTGTACATGAGACACGAGGTACACAAGGTGCCTTTTGTATGTGAGACACGAGGTGCCTTTTGTACGAAAGATGCAAGGTGCCTTTTGTATGCGAGACGCGAGGTACGCGAGGTGCCTTTTGTATGCGAGACGCGAGGTACGAGTCACCTGGTGAAGTTGTTCACTCCTTGATATTTGTGTCTTTAGATGACTGCTAGGCAGAACTGATTTTAGGCATGGGCAACTAGGCAGAACTTTAAACTGAATCCGACCTGTGCAATGGTCAATAAAGCTTGACATTTTGACACTGAACACATGGCTTTGACGTCAACGTTATAAAGAACTACCTTTAGAGACAAATTTCCTGCCATCCCACCGAGAGGTAGGTGGTGGGATCGAGGTGGATTGAGCCATCAGATGTGAAGTCAATTTGCTCCCTCTATGCTTTTCAAGTACATCCTGGTTTACATTTTATTAATAATAATAATAATAATTTATTTTCTCTCGTTCGTTCTACATTAAAACACATATAGATTATATGGTTTAACGAATTGTTTACAAGACAGAGAGAAGGACAAACAAAGTCAGTATTGACTGTGCATGTAAAATTCTGATTGCCCAGTTATATGAAAAAGTTTAAATTAACTGTGAACATGACAACAGAAAAATAGAATAAACTTATTTACACATTTGTTACGCCCTTTTGCGATTTCTTACTACGTAGAGTGTTTCGCCTTTTCGTGATGCATTACACCTTTTCATGATTCTCGGGTTTGTCCTTTTAAAGTTTTGTACATAACAAGTACAGTAACAGCTTGTACAGTAACAAGTAATTCAAACTTTATACACAACTGTGTATAACCTTAGTGATTGATAGCAACTTCTTCATGAGAACATTCATAACTTACTGTTAAAATTTTTAGACGAACATAATACTGTATTACGGTACAACTTTTGTGGAAAATAAACAATCAATTTAAACTCAAGGTAATAGTAATAGTTTCTCCCTTTAATGTTTTTAGAAATTGGGAGAGTCACTTCTACCCGGTTTGTTTTTACAACTCTCCTTGTGTCTTTTTAATTGCGTTCGATATTTGAAGGCTTCTTGACAGTAGATACATGTATGTGGTTTTACATCGTCATGAACAGCCTGGTGACTTTTTAATAATCTAAGGTTTTTTGTGGAGTAGTCACATTTAGTACAGTAAAATGGTTTTGCATCATGCTCTCTTACATGTTTAAGTAAATCAGGTTTATTCATAAAACCTCAGTTGCATGTTCCCCTGTTACAAAAGTGTGACTTGACTTGCAAGTGAGAGTTTCTGTGTACTTTCGGTTCCGAACTAAAGTGGAAACTTCTGTTGCAATCAGGGCATGGGTATCGCAGAGCTGCGTGTACATAGTGATGCCTTCATAAACCTGAAGGGGTGGTGAAAGTCATCATACATTTATCACACTTTAATACCGAATGTCTACGTTTGTAGTGTTCATTGATTTTCATGATGCTAGATTTATGAATGCCACATTGGGGGCATTTGAAAAAGTGTTCAGACTTGTGTTTCTTGATACCATGATGGGTGGTCTTGAATGTGCCTTTCTTTGTGTCGGTGTCAGGAGCGTCTGGTATGGATTCTTTTTGTGTGTTGTCTTCTGTGGAAGTACCGGGTGTGGGATCAGTAGTAGGTGCAGCGTTATCTGGATCAGGTTCAGATTTAATGAATCTCTTCCGATGTGGTGGCTTTGCACGGACTGGGTCTTTGTGAAAGAAATGCTTTCTGGCCAGCAGGACAGGTTTTTCAGGCTTATGTTTTGGTTTACCACGCTGAGTGATTGCCTGTTGAGCAGCAATTCTATCGGACGAAGGTTCTGGCTTGACCTTAGGCTTACACGGTTTACTTTTAGGTTGATCCAAATCCGAATCGTCAGTGAACAGTTTATAGGAGCCACTTTGCAAAGCAGTCTATTAGATGACCTTGCTTTGTTTCGGCACTCTCTCATAAAATATCCAGTGTGAGAGAATGTCACTGGCGGACAATTCTCTGGTTCTTGGATTGCCATCGGTTGGTCACATAATTTACTCCAGTTTTTTGAAGGTTCGTTGTCTGAGCCACTGTTATTACCTATGTCTTCCAGACTGGAATATGGGTCAATGCTGGGGCTCCTTGCAGAGGGACAGAATGTTTTTATGGTATCCAGTTTCAGTCTCTCTAGAGGTACATAACATTTAGTTTTCCTTGCTGTGTCTTCAAACATTTTCTCAATGTTAGACACGATGTTTGGGGAAGGAGCAAAACTCATGTGGTTGTTTCCCCCTTTAGTGTTTTTGTTTTTATCCATATCACTTTGGTCGTTTCCCCCTTTCACGATTTTAACCTCAGTGTCGTTTTGCCCTTTCGTGTTTATAGACGGGTCATTCTGTTGAGCATTCTTTTGTAGAATAGGATGTAACCAAAAATGTTTAGGTATTGTTATCACATCATCTGTAACAGTGTCTTCAATAACACTCAGCTGTTCAGGTGAACTTTGGCGATCAGGGATAGATGGTGGTGGTCAAACAACAATATCTGATGTTGTGTAGGTGTGGTCGCCAAGTGACGTACTGGGTTGTTTGTCTGATGTGCCACTGGCTGTCACTAATGATGTGGTGGTGGTGATGCTATCAGCCTCAGCTGCATTGTAGTTCGTAGGTTTAGCATTGACTGGTGCTAGAATATGTTGTGGTACATCAGTATTGCTTGGGCCTTCATTCTGGGTAGATTTGTACTTAAGCTGTCCGTACATACCACAGCCCAAAAACACAAGGTGAACATGGCAAGCTTGGATTAAATCATCCACACTCATAGGTACTGTTGCTTCTAGTGTTGTCCAGAAACGTTTTTTGCATAAAATCACTGTATGACGGTTATAGGTCCTACTCAATGCAAAAATACACAACTCGTCTGGGAACTGGTTTTTGTCTTTCATTTCAGTACACCATTCCTCTAAGGTTATTTTACGCATTCCAAGGGACACTTGTGCAACAGATTTGTACAAAACATTCTCTAACTCAACACGTTTAATAATGTCATGCTGCACTGCTTCACCATTTTCATTCAAGAATGTTCCAAACAACAAACATGGCCGTGGCATTCCATTGACCATCTGGCTTATGACAGTTACCCTTATCTATCCAGAAGCGTTCACTCAACTCCATAGCCTGAAAGTCATCTTCAGTGACCGCGTCCTCACTGGACATATACTGTATATACCTGCGGTATGGGTGGGCAGATATAATCAAGATGAGGTTGGCAGCAATTGGATCTTCAAGTGGATCAGCCATCTTTTTTCTTTTCTCTGCAAGCTTCATGGTTTTACTCAGTATTGGAGCAAAAAAAGTAGGTCAAGAACGAGAGCGAGGCTATGCTGAAGATCATAGCAAATTTTTACAAATCTTAAAACATAGTATACAACATTACTCCTTTGAGTATTAATTTGTCTAACGAGATATTGACTGTTCCTCCCTTTCTTACATATGTAGTTACACCCTTTCATGTTTAGTCAGCATTTCCCCTTTTCATGAATTACAAGTGCTAGTTTCGCCCTTTCATGATTTCTCAAACACTAGGTTTTTACATAGTTTTGTGAATGCTGTTAACGATCTTGCATCTTTAGTTTCACCCTTTAATACATTATATTCTTGAACACCTTTACATAAAATACTACTCAGATAATAACTTCCATGAGTGATGGGTACATTCAAAAGATTGCGACCTCTAGTTTGGTAATTGTGTGTTTTATGTAAGTCTTTGCCAAACTGATCAGTGGAGACGCATTTCATTATCTCCACTGGCAATAGATTGTGATAATATTTATATCCAAACTTCTGGTTCTCCATTTTTATTACCTCAGTAACTTTTAGAATCCTCAAAGAGTTGTAGTCTGTTTGATCAATACGGTTTTTCTTTTGAATGTAACTTACACATTTGTTTTGAATTTTTTGTAGCTTAGATATTTTAGATTCAGCTATGTGGTTTGACCACAGTCCTATACCATATACCAAATGACTAAAAATTTGGGCATAGTATAGAGATTTCAGGGCAAAATTGCTAAGTAGGCTATTAGAGTTACGTAACATTGACATATTTCTTTTTAAGGTAATTATTAGTTTTGAATAATGTTCATTCCAATTCAGTTAACTATCTATCCATACTCCCAGAAATTTAGTATTTGGTACTTGAGGTATACTGACTGCATTTATTTTCAGGTCCACTTTCATTGGTTTTTTTCCATAGGAGAACAATATGCAGACAGTTTTGCTTAAATTCATTGTTAGCTTATTGGCGTGAAACCATTCATTGATTATTTTTAAATCATCATTTACCATGTTCTGCAGGTGGGAAATATCTCAATGGCTCTTATATATTGTGGTATCATCTGCAAAAAGTATGCAGTGACACCACTTAAGGAACAGATGTAAATCATTGCAAAAAATTAGGAAAATCAATGGTCCGAGAATCGAGCCTTGCGGACTTCCGTATTCCACACTGTATTTGTCAGAGAGTTGTAATTTGCCATTAGATTTAGTTTTACATTTTACTGCTAATGTTCTGTCTCTTAAGTAGCTTTTGAACCAGTCTAGGGTGATCCCTCTAATACCATACTTTTCTAGTTTGTTGAATAGAATTTTGTGATCGAGTGTGTCGAAAGCCTTTGAGAGGTCTATAAAAACCGCAAGGGTGTGTTCCTTTTTTTCCCAATTTTTTGCAATTGTACTAATCAATTTGGTAATAGCATCACTACAACTATGTTTGTTCCTGAACTCATATTGGCTGGAGTATATTTGATCAATATTTAAGAAAGAGTACACCCGCTTATACACAAGTTTTTCTAATACCTTGGATAATGTAATTAATAGTGAGATAGGCCTATAGTTCATGGCTAAGTTTTTGCAGCCCTTTTTATACAAAGGCACCACCTCAGCATGTTTCATAGTAGAGGGGAATTTGCCAGTTGACATAGATTCGTTGTACAGCTTATGCAGCGGATAAACTATCTCTTCCTGAAGTTCCTTCAGTAAAACATTCGATATGCCATCAAAGCCATGGCTATTCTTTGACGGTAAATTTATGATTAGTTGTCTTATTTCGGAGACTGTACAAGGTTCCAGAAATATGCTTCTGGGGTTTCTATTAATTTTGTCTATGTATTCATGTATAGGCAAATTGCTAGTCGGAATGGAATTGGCTAGATTTTTGCCTATTTTTGAAAAATAGGCAGCTAAGCCATTACTAATTTGTTTGGGGTCTGTGGTCTGAATATTTTCTATTTTTAAGCTCTCAAATAGACATTCTTTGTCATTAGTTCTTCCAGTAATTTCGTTAATTAATTGCCATAGTTTTTTTGAATTTCTTTTAAAGTCTATGCATTGATTATTGTAGAAATTAACCTTTACGTTTCGTAATATTTTTTGTAGTGTATTTCTGTATAATTTGTACCTTGTTTCAGCCTCTGAAGTTTTTTCACGAAGTAGGATTTTATACAATTTTTGTTTCTTTTGCTGACACCGGATCAGACTTTTTGTGAGCCATGGTTCTTTATTTATCCATTTGCTAGATACTTTCTTTGTGACAATTGGGCAATGCCTATCGATAGACTCTAATAATATACTGTGTAATTTGGTGAATTTTTCAGTTACGGTGGAGTCCTGTGTTAGGAAATGCCAATCAGTCTCACCTAATTCCTCCTTAACTTTGTCAATGTTTCCCCCTTTCATGTTGCGACTTGTAATTGTTACTGTTTCGCCCTTTCCTGATTTTAAGTTATCTAGAATTGAAATGCAAGGCAAATGATCACTGATGTCATTAATTAACACAGTGCTCCTAGTCTTACTGTAAAGTTTCCTACTTACAATGATGTTGTCTATTAATGTAGCTGTACTTTTTGTTATTCTGGTTGGTCTAGTGATTACTGGGAATAGTTCATTATCGACAAGTTGTTCCAGAAATTCACCGGTGTATTTATTAAGCGTGCTTTTAATCAGATCCATGTTGTGGTCTGTGCCAATTATCCAGTTTGAATCTTGGTCAGTCGTAACTTTTATAGATAATGATTTCATGTGCTTTAGAAATTGTTTTTGATTAGTGTTGGGTGGTCGGTAAATGGCACTGACTACAACTTTACCAATCGTAGTACTTAGTTCGATATGACAATTCTCAAAACAGGTATCTTGAACTTCAAGATCACATCTTGGTCTATATCTAAGCATTTTGTTTACAAGTATAGCTACACCTCCACCTTTTTTATTTGGTCACGATTTACTTATCAATTCGTAGCCAGGAATTTTTTTTTTTTTCGAGTTGGTTTTTGTTAGCCATGTTTCTAATAAAATGATTATATCTAGTTTCGCTTTATTACAGCTATTAATGAGCTTGAGTAGTTATTGAATGCAAAACAACAAAAACCTGAAAGAGTATTTCTTTGAGACACACTGACAAAGTATTAACCGTCTAAGCTTGTTGAATACTTGCTGTATTGTCAGCCTGTTTTACCAAATTGACCAGTGACCAATAGTACAGTTAGTGAACCAATTGCGACGTATTTTACAATATGTGGACCATGAAAACCTTAAGGAAAACTTAATAAACTTGATAAAGCTGTAAATTATGAATAGAAAGAGAATGATCTCTTCAAATATTTTTGTCTGAAATATATTCTTTTTCAAATTTGAAACAGTGTGTAAAGTTTCTCCTTGTCAAGTTTGAGAAAAATTAAGTTTGCCATAAATTTCAATGGAATCTTTGAAAGGTTGGTCCCAGAGAACTACCTTAAATGGCGGCATAGTGGCCGTTTTGTGTACTCACCAGACAACAAATATGAGCAACTATTCAACGTATATGTGGACAATTTAGGAACACCTAATTATTACTAGAAAAATACTAATATTATCACTTCTTACTGTACACTGTCCCACATGGGATGCCACTCCAAAAGAAATGTTTCACATTTTTGTTTGAAAACGTTTTCTTATTACTTCTTGAAGAAAAATATGACTTTTAGATCTCGAAGTTGGAGATGTAAACGTTTGAATTGGAAGATAATCCTATGACCGTGTCCTTTCACGGAGGAAAATAATTTTTGTCGACGTCGTTCATCTTAACTTTTGAAAGTAACACCACAGCGAACTTTAGAAAATTCTCTTCTCCTGCACTAACTGCACAGAGACACGAGTGAAGAAAAGGAGTGAAGAAAGACAATATTTTCGCAGCACACCAATCACAATCAATATTGAAGCACAAAGGGACAACATCTACTAGAAAATGCAGTTCTGATATATACAGAAGTTTGAAACGTTAGACTAAGAAGTTTCGGACCTGAATTTCATTTCATTTCGTTGTAAGTTACTTGAATTTAAGCTGCAATTACACATTTGTTACTGGAAGAAAAAGTATCGGCAGACTATTGTCCTTCCCCTGCGTGTTCTCTGTGGTTATTTGTTTTTCTATCCTATTGACTTCAGTCTTTTCAACCGAATTCTCCGGGTCATGGTTTGGCTCAACGTCAATAGTAAGTGTCAAAGTGACGGTCTTTTTCTTAATTGGAGGGGTTCCGTCCCGCATCTTTGTTCTGTTTTTATCTGGACTCGGCCTGAGACTAATACTGAAGAATCTGACTCGCTTGGAACTAGATGTAGCTGCTTCTGTGGACCCTTTGATTTTGTTCGCAGCGCCTGCTTCGTGCTCTGGACTTTCTTCAATAGGACTTCTTGACTGTGAGCCTCGTTTGGATTCTTGTGATCCTCGCTTCTTGTTTCCCCATTGACACGTGAACTGGGAACATGTCTTCCGAATGAGTGATGCGTCTTGTGAATCTTTGCGTCTCATGTTCGAATCTTGAGATCCTCGCTTGGAACTGGCTGAATCTTTTGAGTCTCTCATCTTGGAAACATTTGTACCTGAACATCCTGCAGGAACATGAAAAACTTCGGCATTTGCGAAGGTTATACAAGTTTCTGATTGAGCTTTTACAACTATGGTCTTTGAAAAAATATATTTGGAATCACAGGCAGAGAGGAAATACATTTGTCCAAAAATAACATACATTGTATAACTTGTCTTTTTTTGTAATATATACCTTTCTCAGAAGAGGAACTTCGGGAATTACGACTTCTTTCGCGCAGAAAATCTGGTCTCCCTGCCTGATACCTGCGATACTTCTTCATGATAGCGATTCTTACCTGCGCAACATCATCACAAAAAATAGTTATTCAGGTAGGCTATGGTTTATACTATCTAAATGTAAATCAGTCCTTAAAGAAATGAAGTGAGTCACTCACCTCGCTGTTCATGAAGCAGTATATCACGGAGACGAAAATACCCTGCAAAGAAATATCACCTTAAGAGTGAACTTTATCATCTCTACAAAACTTGAGAGGGAAAATGAACACCTACTCACTTGTATAGATTGCAAAGCAGCATTTGTCACGCGATAAGCAATCTGGGGCTCTCGGTTATATGGCTCAATGAAGAAACAAACGTTGGTCATTCCTAGCAGTGGGCATAGTACCGCTGTCGCTTTTACTGCTTTTCTGCAATAAAGCACACCATAAAGATCAATTAAGCATCATTTTACATCAATTTTATACCTTACCCAGAAACCAGTGTACAAATTTATGACGTCTTTTAATTAAAGAAATCAGGGCAATCACTTGACAGGAATTAAGCTGTACCTTACCTCACTTGTTCAGTTTCCATGGTTTTATTTGCTCTGAGCTTAGTTATCAGAATTCTAATGATATTTATCAGAAATATTGTATTGATCTACAAAATTCAGGAGTAACGAATGAGCGAAAAATCCACAGTATCGCACAAAGTTTCGAAATCTAGAGGATTTTAGGAATTTCATACAAATGCAGAATTTTAAAATATTTTTCAATTGTATGAAAATCACTGAGGACTGTTCCCATAATGAGTGTCATCATGTTTTAAGAAAGATGAACGCACTGATAGTGCAATAGTTATAGGCAGTACGATGATCCACATGTGCGGCATTGAGAAGTATTCTCTCCAGCAGGGCTTGTGATTGTAAAACCGCATCACAATCACCCAGGACACAACAATTAATCCCGGAAACCCTGAAAATACAACAGTATATTATAAAAACAGATTGCAGCCTCTCTTCCATGAGATGAATCTCTGTCACTTTTATTTTTTCTGCACTGCTATGCATGATTAAAACACCTCTGTCAATTTTATTTTTTCTGCACTACTATGCATGATTGAAACTTATCGAAATATTACTTTTTATTCAAAATTCATCACTTAGAATCCAAAATAGGTTGTGCTACCAATTAACACAACAAAGAATCACAACAGGTCACACACAATTTTTGCACTACGCTCGTTACAAAAATTAATCAGCTTGTTAAAAAATTCTACATTCGCAGATTTAAGAAACCCTTTTACACTCAGAAAACAACCGTGGAACTTGCAGCACTATTTTTTACTCTTTAGATTCTGTGAGTCAAATTTGCTGTAGAATCAAAACATACCCCATCCAAGGCAGTAGAAAATTCTGAAGGGAGCTTCTCGATTGAAAACGGATACAGCTACCCTGTTGTGTAGGAATAATCCTTCGACAAACATCCAGAAAATATTTGCCATTGTAGCATATTGTAGCAAGGCTGTTAAAGCTTTGCACAACCAGTCCTGGAATATAGATTAGGGAACATCTTAAACTTTCAAGTATCGAAATAGGTGTTGTCTAAATCCTGTCGGTGTTAAATTTACGGCGTCATTACAGAAAAATACCAGGTAGGGAACAAGAGCATGAGGCACAAGGGCAGGAGGGTGGAAGGGCACAAGGGCATAGAGACATGAGGGTACAAGGGCACAAGGGTGTATATAATAGTGTGAGGGTGCAAGGGCAGGAGAGTGCAAGGGCATGAGGGCACAAGGGTACAAGGACATGAGGGTGAAATGGTGTGAGGGTGCAAGGGTAGGAAGGCATGAGGGCACAAGGGCAAGGCATGAGCACACAAGGGTTGTGGGCAAGAGTGTAACTTTGATTACAGCATGTACGGTTAACGTGTCCCCGCCATCCGGGTAAAGAGGAAAGGATGCAAGGACAAAACTTCAATCACAGCATGTAGACTATAGTTAAGGTGTTCCCTCTACTCAGGGTGCAAATGCAGGGTACAAGGGTGCGAGGGCAGGGCAAAATGGCAGGCAATGGCATGCGGACAGTTGAAAACTAGGTTTTGGAGTCCCCACTACCTCAAACAAGTTTAATTATAGCATGTAGTGTTGGGGTGTAGAACCGCCATCCCATCTATTTCACAGAACATCAAATGGCATTCATAGGTCTCCATCACCTTTTGAGACAAAGAGCCGAAACCAACCACTAAGCTGAGTATAACAAGCCACCAATACATTTTAAAAAGCATGCGAAACAACATGAACCAAATTTCGAATTGACCGATTTGACACCTCAGATCCATTGTCTTTTGAGTTGCGCCACTTTGTCACGGCCAAGGACAACCGAGGTTTTCACAACCGCACAAAAATGGACAATGTTGTCATTAGAAGTTTTCCTATGTGAAAACAATTAATCAGCAACAAAATATTTTTTTTCAGTTAAGATTGAATCGGGGAACTATTGTGTTCTACTCCAATACTTTCTTGACTGAGCTATGTTTGCATTTGCTTGTAGGTCTTTATGATTCTTATACAGCCATACTCTATTGATTTTAGCTAAATCATCTAAATTTAAAAGACAATTGGTGCACCAACAAAAGTCACATTAAATATCCCTTATTTACCCCTTGCCAAGTTAGCTCAGTCAGGAATTCATCAGAGTAAAGACAGGTCCCTGGTTCAATCTTCACCTGAGGTGACATCTTGTTGCCAGAATTTGTTGTTTTTACATTGCTAATATTGACAATGTTATCAATTTTTTCTAATTTGTAAAAACTCCGAACTACGTAAGCAAATTCAATGCCATTGTTGGAGAATAGAATGTCATAAGAAAGCTTGCTGTGATAGAAATGGAAACCGATTTGAAAGAATTGTAACCAGACTAATTAGGCATTAGGGAGTGAGCCCACGTTATCTTACCACGTTGACGTAACTGTTATTTCTGATGGGATCATATATGCAGGGCTCAAAGAGTATTACGAACAGAATGCTCCTGATGATGAAGGACATCACTAGATGTTTGTGAATAGATATCCTGTTGCATTGAATTGTCCTAAAATGTCACAACTTACATTACATATCACATATATTCACATATTTTAATCAGAAGGCTTCTTTGGGAAAGTATTTTAGTGACAAATTGATTTCAGAAATAATGAAAATAACAATTATTTTGTTATTGTGGATGCAGGAACTGGTCCAAAACTTACTTGAAATAAGAGAAGATAAAAAATGTCACAGAAAGAAGAATAGAAGAAAAGAGTCCTCCATAGAAATAAATGTGTGCGACAATTCGAGCAATCCATTGTGCGGTCTCCTCATCCTACAAATTTTATTTATTGGTTAACGTTATTGGTTTTTTCTTCGACAAAGACTTCACATTTCATTGGGATAAATGTCTAGTCTCCACAATAGGTGCTTGGTGCATACAAAAATGAGATGCTTGATAAACGATGCCATACAATATTATACAACAGATGTAAACATTCCAGACTGTCATTTTCAATAGCAAGTAATTAAATTCATACAAAATTGCTAGCTTCCTGAGTTAGCACTTCTTCCACCTCTTCGTTTTTCTGCATACTCTCCCATAGACGAGGAAGGGCCAGGGCGAAGCAGGCTGTGTAGTTGGACCAGTCTCCATGATGCCATTTGCCAGTCTCATTGCATATTCTGGATGCCATCAACAAAACATCAGGAATCTCTAATAATTTGATTTAAAAAATCGATGCTCAATTTAGTGGCGAAATTATGATAGTTCACAATTAAAATGATTTGTTGCATGAAGCAATTTTCACATTACCATTTCTCAATAAAAAGTTTAACTCAGTTAGTGCACTACACCAATACTCAACTATTTGTGAGAATAAAGACATTTCACATGGTGTGTCTCGGAGACACTGAAATAACAAAGAAAGGAAGCTCAGTGACTATTGGTTGGGTGTGAGAGGAATACCTTTGGACTTGTATGGGCATGCCATTTCTATTGTTGTATTAGCTGGAGTCGCTGGCCAACATGAAAAACCATCCCATGTTGCATTGCAAAAAAGACCTGTGAAAGATGTTAATTAAACACTAAACTAAGATATATTACTAGCTTTCGTGGTAATTTGCCTCGATATCATTAACGAATGGATTACACTGTCTGAGAGAATGTTGTGGTTTCAGTGACTAGATGTTAAAGTGGCGGACTAGTTAATTGACTTTGCATCAGGAGGTATTATCCCCAGAAAACTTTAATTTAACCGTAATTTAACTTACGGAAAATGACTTTGAAATCAACATTTGCATTATGTAGCTCATTTCTTGCAATTATCGTAAAGTGCGCATTAGCATTAAGCAAATAAGCTTTGTTGTCCCACGCACTGTCGTGTCTTTTGTGAATAGCTAGTAAAGTGTCAGGGAAGATGGTTGTGGCCAGTCAAATTTGTGATAATTGCTAGTAATGATTTCAGTCAAAATGAAATTGGATGCAAACATAATATGTTGTGGAGATCTAACAGTTATTTTTTGTTTAAACATGTTTCTTTTTCCCTAAATGATGGGAAGTGTTCTCATTACCAACTTTTTCTTTGGGGGGGTGTTACGCCTACTGACTTGAAGCCAATCTAAAACTAGTGATGTTTAAGGTAATGTTTAATTACTAAATTCACTATGGCTAGTTTTTTAGCATTTATTACTAGCCATAGTGAATGTACTGTTGTCCATTTGGATTGATTATCACCTTTGACTACCACCAGTTTGAATTGCATTTAACTAATTTGGCAAATTTGTTAAATGACCTAATGTACGATTAAGGGAAAACTCAAATAAATATCCAATTCGGTTAATTGTTGTGCCAAACGAGAATATTAAAAGCCAAAGGTTAATTGCAATACGAACAAGGTAAAGGTACAAGTACAGCTCAAGACTGCAATGGAATGGAAGCAAAGTTACATCTCTGCAGATATTCTACAACATCTGTGCATCAGTTCTGATTCTCTTTTCTTGTTGCTGAACAAGACTCAAAAATATAAATAGAAAGCTAATCAATTACAATACTGCTGTAATGAAATGATATGACGTAAAGTGAATAGAAGTTGGTGTATGATAGAGCGGTGCTGAAGATGAGAAGCTGGCACTTGCTGATACTAGATCTATGATCATTAATAAACGTAAGTTTTAACTGGGTTTGAATTTGGTCGCACTGATTTTTTTGTTTCATCGTCAGTCAGATGCCTGATCATTACAAGATTGGGAAATGAGGTAAGAGTAAATGATATTTGAGTTTTTCCTTAATACTCGCTAAATAAATGGTCAAAAATATTAATGACTAACCATACTTTCAACCCATGCCCCAGGATTACAAGTCGGAAGCTTCACCAATTTCACAATTTCTAACAAGGTTTTCCATTCTTGTTCTAAATTAAACAGTCACCAGATTTCAGTGGTTTTGTCAAATTGAGTCAATTCAATCAATTTTCATCATCTTAATCATTGCCCAGTATACAAGGTGTGTCTGAAATAATGCATTTCTATTGGGTCCAATCTGTTAGTTTACCGTATCGTTCATATTTTCCGCATGCATGTGAAATTTATGGTAAAGCTAGTAATGCTCTAAACTTTTTATGACCTATCTTTCATAGGTATGGGAATGGCCTCCATGGTTCCATAGCCAGATCTGCTACTTGTCTTTTCTTCCCTTCATCCACCATTCAGACTCCTTGGTTAAAATGAAATGTATATCTGTCATTTGCCGAGAAAATTATGTTTTCTGCTGCATAGATTATTGGGCGTGCGGCTAAATTTTCCAGGTTTGGAATGCGGTTGATTTAGGTGTTTTGTGTCCATCATTTCTTTTCTTTCATCAGATATTTTAAACTGTATTTTCAGTTTGTTCGATAGTAAAATAAAAAGGCTTTCTCATTACAACAAAGTAACATTTTGGCTCATTATTCAGAAGAAATGCAAATGTATTCTACCAAAGGAAATTAAATGATCCGTACATCATTCCTCAACTGCAAAATATTACGTAAAAACTTTCATTATTCATTTTAGATGGAACATGTCAAGTGGGACAGTGGATGATTGAAAGTTTCAATGGTCCTAAATGCAGTGAAATGTTGTCTCTTCTTGGAGAACATATCATTTTCAGGATTAGCGCAGAAATTTAGTATGGCTGTGGTACTTACACACTCAAATTTATTGGTGTCTCATTTTCCCACTTGAGATGATAAACATTCATGAGATGGGTTTATGCCAGGTGCGATTGAGCCCACATTAAAATGAGATTGAAATGAATTATGGGAAAAACTCAAAAATCCAGTTTAGGTGGAGGTGATCGTTCGTGACTCATAGAGTCAAAAGAGACTTGCAACAAGAACCCAACACCACTATGTTTGGGTCAATCTTTAGCTTCAACAAGTTACTAGCCATCTTGGATATCAGCTATTATCAGAAATCACAAAATGGCTGTCATGACTCAGAGTCAAACAACAAAAACTAACCACCACGAAGTTTGGGTAAGTCTTCAATATTTTGTTGGCCATCTTGGATGGAAGCCATTTCCAAACACAATACAAATGGCTGCCATACCTCTGTTATTTTTGATATCGGTTATGGCTGACATCCAAGATGAATGACAACAAGACAGCTAATCAAAGACAATCACAAAAGATTCCATCCACCCAAACTAGAATTTGAGGTTCTCCCAATTTTTCTGTGTTTTCCAATGTTTAGTTCCATGTGAGCTCAATCTCACCTTAGATAAGTTTTAGTGAGTCACCAAAGTCAAACTCCGTGATAATTCTTGTCGCAGTTGCATCAGTTTCCAGGAGCATCAGACCAAGTTACCAGAGAGAAGTAAGCCATCACAGAAAACTTCAGCTCGAGGTAAAAAATCACTGAATTGCAGTTTCTTCCAAGTTGTCAAAAGATGCGTATGTGTGGCGTTTTATTGGCTTTGTAAGGCTCGTGGCTTCTCCGGGGTCCTCCAGAAGATCAGAAGAACTCTTCAATGGCTCTCTTCATATTGAAAGAGGAAAAGATGTAACAGTAAGCCTTTCCCATCGATAATAAATAGATCTGGGAGTATTGTTTACAGAGAATGTCTCAGTAAAAACGTGTATTATTTGTAACAGTGCAATATTGTAGCAATGGTGAAACTCAGAGACACAGAACTTGAATACAAGTCAGGATTGAATCTATTAGTTCGAGAAAATACACTATCTATACGCTTAGCGAAGGAGTTACTCAGAAATAAGAAATCGCTGGATCATTACTTCTGTGACTTATTTTCACAAGGACGTAAGGTACATATGGATGAAATAGATTAGTTTGAAATTACATCTATAATCTGGAGTCGGAGCCAGATTCAAAAGTTATTTAAAGGCCAGGGTTTGTGGACTAATATGACATCTGGTGTATTTAGCTTGGTTATTGTTAGACATCTCAGTGAACAAGGCGCGTGACGTTTTAGATCTAATGTAAATTTTTCTAATTTTTCATAAAATGCGTTGACAAACTATGTTTATATCAATTAAATCAATCAATTCGAACATCACACGAGTCACAATGGAAACACCTAGAATTTCTGGATAAATAGTGATATTTCCTTATCCTGCTCCCGGCTCAGCTAGCGTACAACGATCCAGTGCAACTGCTGCCATGAAGCGCTGGAGGCAGCAGACAGGGCTTAACCAAACCCGTCTAATAATAGTAGTGCTAGGGTAGAGGCCACGTCAGTTTACCCCGAGCTTGTCTACGTCAAGGGGGCACCGCCAGAGCGTGCAGGGAGGGGCTGTAGGAGAGGCGAGATTGATATTAATTATCCTAATCTGTTGTGAAAGATAAAAGTTTTTTGTGGCCAGTAAGTCAATGATTGTGAAAACAAGTTGACAGAAGATTGATGAAGAATCTGTGTGTTAAAAAGTACAGAGTACTTAGTACCCATGAAAGTGTCAAACTTTGTGTAGAGATATTTGCGAACGGTTTTCGAAACAATTAATTTTCAATGTACAAGTGTTCTGAGATGTTACAGTCGAGTTTTCCTTAAAATAGATCATTCTGCCAGAATTGTAGATCATTCTGCCAGAATTGTATTGGTTCAATTGTATTTGATGAGTTGTTGAGTTAAAGATTTGCCAAATATATAATAATATTGAATGTATGGTAAATTTTATCAAATATTTGGCAAAGTTTTATTTAACCATCAAGTTTAATGGCACCATAAGTGATCCCTTGCCTGCTTTTCCAGGCAGTGAGCAAAATGTTGCTCATAAAAACAGAGTCAAGACCTACTTGTTTTACCAAGTGTGTAAGGTGCATGACATAGACCATTATGCCAATACAGAGAAGTCTTGATATCTTAGCTTCAGACATTTCTGCCTAAAACTTGTCTCTCAATTAAAATATTGTCACAGTTTTGGCAAAGATTTGACAATAATTTGGTAATGATGCAGTTACATTCCAAGGAAGAATTGTCTGAAACTAAGGTGTCATGGCTTCTCTGCATTGCAGACTGGTCTCCAAAACAGACATTGTCATGCACCTTGCACACTTGGTAAAACAAGTGTTTACTATGTTTAAACTTTGCCAAATATTTGATAAAAATTTACCATACATTCAATATTAGACTTTCTCACAGTTAATTTTCTAGGATAGAAACCCAGACAAGCAGACCAGAAAAATCTGGCAAATTCAAGTTGAAGGTAAAGGACAAGACTGGTGGTGGCATCTGGGGAATTCGAAACACAAATCAGCTGTAACACAAAAAATTATACTATCGTCATGAGAAAACTAAATTTTCAATTATTCACAAGTCCTGACTTTGAAATAGAGATTAAAATATTGAGACAAGCTGAAACTAATGTTTTTCTATGTGAAGCTGATGGCTGAGGAAGTTTAGTGAAATAATCAGGGTTTTCACGATACACGTTTCTGTCAGATTATCTGACAGATCTCTCCAGAGGGAAGAGCAAAAAAAAAATTGTCAAAAATTGTCCCCAGTGAGGTTGTAAACCAGGACCCCTGGATCATCACTTCAATGCCTTACTAACTGAGCTATGCAGGAATCTGTTGGGCAGGAGATTTCTGAAGTGAACTTTGTTTCATGCACCACTCCACATGTTAGACTTTGCTCATTTCTAGAATCAATAGAGCATGACTTTATAAAGGCCTTGATGATTCACACAGACAACCAAATAGTGATTTAGCTCAGTTGGTAAGGCATTGGACTGATGATCGGGAGGTCCTGGGTTCCAACCCCACTTGGGGCAATTTTTGATGAATTTTTTTTTGCTCTTCCCTGTATAAAGATCTGTCAGATAATCTGACAGAAGCGTGTGTGTTCATGAAGGCCCGTGTTCCATGTGGATGCAATCTGGAGGCAAAGAAACATATGTTGAGGGTTTCCTATTGATAGAAATACACCCAGTGCGGGGCAAGGTTCAGTGGCTTCTTTCAGCCGTATAATTGACTGTGATGCAACAACTTCGTCACTTACCTTGGTAGGAAATTGTGAAACTTACGGTTAAAACTGTAGTAAATGTAGTTTAGTTGTTGGATTTTAAAGATTGGCAAGCTTGGTCTCCAGTATTTTAGATTTTTTACTTATTGTGTACCCCCTCACACCCCTCTGATTTGTGGTGTACCCCTTCACACTCTCTCACCTTTGCATACCCCCTGACACTGTTCTCTCTTGTTGTGTACCACTGATACCCTCATCAGTTGTGTACCTCTTCATAACCCTAGTACTACAGTATGTACATGAAGGCAGGAAAACGTGAAACCTACATACAGGGACTTCCTTTCATTACCTCTTTTTTCATTGTTTAGACTCATGTCCATATGATTTGATATAATAATCAAAATACAGCAAAAATAAACAACAAAATAAAAGGGAAATGTTATCTCCTTCATCGTGGCTGTTTTAATAAGGAAAATGTCTGCAATAAATTTTGTGTCAGGCTGATGTAAGGATATTACATATGGGCAAACACACCTTGGTTGTTTACGCAAAAGCAGTGACAGGAACATTCCACTGATGCAATGAATACACTTCTGTTATTTCAATAAAATTGTCTTCCCTTCAGAGGTAGGCCCACTATGAAGAAATACACTATATTATCTCCGAGTTTCCTGCCATACACTCTTGAAACGTCCATTGAAAACACTTCAATTGCATATCTTATATTTTTTCATGCTTTTGCTCACCTTTCCAAGTATTCAACCTCGGAACCTTATTTGAAAACTATACCAGATCAAACCAAGTTTTGCAACAGGAAGAGAACAAGGATGTTTCTAATGTGGTTTTGTAAAATGTATCGTCTGATTTTGTATGAACATCTTGCAAAATGCCACGGTAACTTTAATCAATCCAGCGGAAATTTTCCCACCAGACAATCTAATATCCAAAGAGAAGATATTCATCTCACGAAATTCTTTATCTTTGCACCGGGGGATCATAAGAATCAGAGAGTAAATTATTTTCTCAGTAGGCTCGTGTGTTTTATTATGTAATCATTTTTCTTGTACACCTGCCGCTGGAAATCAGGAAACGTAAGGTGCAGTTCAGACAAAAGAGTTCTTCTGCAGTTAAGTTATGAAATAAAGAATTTGAGAATCATAATCCAGATAGAAAGATTTACCTGCACTTCTTAGTCGTAAACTTGCAATGTAAACTAATTGTAGATCTATCAAAGACTGTTTTAATGTTGCAGTACATGACTGATAAAGCACAATAAAAAGTCTTTTCCCTAACTTGATTCACGAAATCAAAGCTTGAGTGGACACATATTGGAGAAAGACTGATTTAGAATTTTTTTGTGTTCAACGCATTTAGGAGCATCTTAACATGTCACTGACTGAAAAAGAACATATATAATTGAGATATCAATTGTTTGCATTTATTCTAATTGGCATTTAAATGGCCGCATCCCAGTCCGACTTCAATGAACTACAGAATGTGACCAAAATACAGAATGTGGCATATGACCTATTGTTTCAAACTTAAAGTTGTGTGAGGAAGTAAATAGTCATTTCATTTGAATAAAATTCACGGCTAATGCCTCAGTGAATACAAAATAATGTCAGGTAAATAAATTCTTGTATTCCCCTTCAAGCGTCATGGTAACGTTGTAGTATTCGTGTTACAATTATGGAGTATATGGAGTTATTTAAAGTGCAAAAGAAACTTTGTTTGCATGTTTTCTTGCATGAAGCGCGTGTCTCTCAATACAATAGTCCAAGCAGTAAAATATCAACTTGATTTCCGTTCAGATAGAGAATAATTGAATTTCACATGATTTCTTGATCTGAAAGCGAACAGGACAAAAACTCCACATGGCATGTAACAACGAAATCTCACGCTATTTTCAGTAAGAGTAAGAAAATATTTGCGATAACATTATCACTGACAACTTGATGATGGAGAATCTACTTTGTTCTTGTGTCATTTCGCACGAATGGAATTTAAGTTTATCATAATAAGATCAAATTTACATTTTAAACCTGAATTTACATCGATGGGTTTTAAAAAGTTTCAGAAAAATCTAACGTCGCCTGCAGTGGGGATTGAACCCACAACAATGACCACT
>JBCAUG010181016.1:0-19836 GCA_038406175.1 Haplosyllis leylae | reverse complement strand
TCTGTTTCATCTTTGGAATATCAATTTCACATTGCAGACAATGCAAGCACCTACATGGTTCTGGAACCTGAATATCTAGACCCCAATGAGCTAGGTTGTTACAATGACCAGGTGTATCCTTCAAGTAAACCTACTTTCAGAAGTAGTGGCATTGTTATTTTTGGATATGACGAAAACGACCTAAGCCAGGAGACGGGCTCAATTTGAACAGAGTGACGTGAAAAATCACGAATAATTTAATTCGGTGCCAAATTGCAGAGTGACGGAAGAAGTTAATGACTAATAAGTAGTGACAGGAGGATATTCACCATGTGTCTTATTGTGGGGTCGGGGAAGACTATTCAGCATTTCTTAATTCCAATGTTCTGTCAAATGTTTCTGCGGGTTAATACGTAGGAACATGTGAAACAAATATACTATGAAATTTCTTCAAAACATACTACCCAGAGAAGATTACAGAGATCATGAAAGCGAAAACAAAAAGAGAATAGGAAAACGCTGAGAATGTTCTTGATGAAAAAGTGAACTATTTACTTTTTACAAAGAGTTCTCAGAAGACAGTCGAACTCAGAAAACTCCAAATTTGGCGAATGAAATGCGCCAGTAACTAGATTTGCTTCTCCAAATATTTTTTTGGAAATGTGCCATACCTTTGCTAACATTAATGTTTTCCAGGAAGTGGGCTACGTTGTGAGATATTTCAAACACTTATGACAAGGCATTTCCAGATTGGGAAATACAAGATGTGTGAGTGATAAAAAGTGACAAAAAGGTATTGCATATTCGGGGTATTGACAAATAAAATGTCGTAGGAATGCGTGTGTAATAGTGACAATGTGGGGTCTGTGCGTACCTTTGTTCACTTTTCTGCAGGTAAACAAGTCAACAGTATTATGGTGCTAATAAATAAATACTCAATTATCTCGTAATGGTAAAGACTTTTAACTATTCCTTTAATGTCTTTCCATTTATCTATATACCTGTTCAACAGACAATATCTTTGTTCAAAGTTTTAAGTTTGCTTATGCATATGTTTTGTTTGGTTTTGAAAACACATCACATTTAGAGATTAGTTGTTTTTAAACAATTGATGTAACACATGAAGCATCATAAAGTTAAGATGTAAGAAACGTTTTCATTTTGCAGGACTTAAAGAAGTTCAGCAAAAACCGTTTCGTTCAGGTTTTGTAGATGTAACAGTCCACTGATAGTTGCACTCGCGGTTACGTACTTCTACATGAGAAGAGTTACTCTTTTCTTCGAACACTCATTCATTACTGTTCATTTTTTATTTTAGATGTCTGTCTCTAACCCTGTGTACCTTACTTGCCATAATATTTAAGCAGTTCTTCTACTTGTGATATGTCTATATTTTTGTAAAGTTATTAAGTCTAATTAATAATAATGACTACATTCGAAATGCTTGGTTGTTTTCACATAATTTTTCTTTTCTTTTTGGTATTCGTCATATTTTGTGACATGAAGCACATTGCAGGGTACGACACGTGCCTAAGCACGCACAGGGAGGACTACACCAGCCAATAGCAGCCCGGTATAGATCTATACCCATATATATAGAGCACACCACTAGTAGAGCCAGAGTAGAATAAACGCACTGACACTCACCCAAAAGTTACTCTCTTACTCTCACCGAGAGGTACGCAGAACGCGCACCTTGCAACATACTGCAAAGCATAAGGATAAGATGAATTGTAATTGTGACAAGTAATGAACAAGACAAACAAAATGGTTCATAATGTAACTGGAGATTACCTGATAGTCAATCCTGACACTCTCTGAAGAAAGCATGCTCCCTTCTTTTCAACATAAACATTTTCAAAATCATTTCCTCCTTCGTCTGCTCCGGCATTGATTATTCAAATCTCAGCAAATGTGTTGAATCAACCTCCGCTTAATATATTAATGGAAACAATACAAACTTTTATTAACGTGCAAATGATTAAGAATAAATTCAATTAATGTCATGAGAATGATGTATGGCAAAATATTCGGCCCAGTTTTAATAACTGTGGGTAATCAACTGAAACACGATCACTCCAAAGCAGGCGGAGCTGCTACGGGATTCGAGGAACTCGCCAAACGGCCAAAGATGCATGTTCTCGATTTTATCTTTTGAACAAGTGGACTTACACATTTGTATCATATTCTAGAATTTGCTTCATCCCATTTGAACATTTTAAAATCAGCAGAAATGGCTCAATTAAATCATAAGAAAATCGGGCGGAATATGCTGAAAGTCGGAGAAATGGCAGGTGGCAGTCACAAAACGAAGGATTGGGTGACCCCACCTGGTGGACTCTTGGTACCAGATATGTCAATTATCAAGAAAAATCTGGAACCACTATTATCTCCACACAGGCGACCATCAAGGCAAACAAGTAGATCCAGGTAATTTCATTGGTACAATACAGAGAAACCTTCAACTTGTTGAATTCCTTTCCTTTCAGGTGTTTGATGCAGCTGCCTAGTTTTTCAAATGTATACGAATAAAAAGTAACAAAAACTGCAAAATAAATGTATGACAGGAGGAAAATCATATTGATGAATCAATGTTCGATTATTGCTGGTTCGTTAGAGTCAGCTTAGTGATTACTATGCAGTGCCCAGTGCATATGGACAGGGTGGAGGGGAGCATTTGACAGTTTTATGATAATCAGACCTACTTTACTGAAGAGTGATTGGTCAAATTTAGCATTTGGAATGGGGTGATGGGGAGCCAGCCAATCAGGATGAAGGACATTACAGATCTGGGAGAGCTCCAGGAAAGGTCTGGGAGAGCTCCTGGAAAGGTCTGGGAGAATTTTATGGCAAAGTTATTTTGTATAATATTATAATTAGCCATGCATCTGAATTTTTACATAACATGTTCACGAGCCAGCATGTGTAATTTTTACACTCCTTGATTTTTATGGGTCTGTTAATTGTAACAAACTGAAACATATCTTATGAGTGATGTTTCTAGAATTCTCAAGGGAATGCA
This sequence comes from Haplosyllis leylae, assembly GCA_038406175.1. Taxonomy (NCBI): domain Eukaryota; kingdom Metazoa; phylum Annelida; class Polychaeta; order Phyllodocida; family Syllidae; genus Haplosyllis; species Haplosyllis leylae. Next base: position 16,835 of record JBCAUG010181016.1, on the reverse strand, counting down.
CCCATTATCGGGTGACTAGAATTCACGTAGTGCTTAGATTTCAGCTGTCCCTCCACAATAATTTTCCAAAATTGAAGTGTAAACTTGAAGAATTCTTTTCAAGCAGCACCAGGAGAGGGAATTTTTGATGTAGTTCTAAGATTTTTTTTTTAAATTCCGAGGATCATAATCGATATCAGATAGTCAATTCAAATTTATTGGCTTACGGACTTTTTACCATGAAGTTAAATTCGATCAGCGATAAATAACAATTTGTTCATTCGCTAATGACCTTAACGATATGGTGATATGTGTATCTCTTTATGAGTCAAGTGCTGCACCAATAGCAACAAAAACATCGGTAGACTTTTGAACAATAGCTTCGATTCATTAAAATGTCCATACTTCATTTTGGTCCCACGTGTATTACTGATAAACTTTGTGATAATTGATAGGCCACTTTCGTATACTGACAATTTTATCAGCTTCCACCTCGTTTACAAGCTCTTTTATCTACAAATATGTTTTCAAACAACAAATCACTGCCGATGGTAGCTTCATTTCACGTTTCGTTCAAACTGTTGATTACTTGTTTCACATTCCAAATTAAACTGTGAAATTTGATCCAGACGTTATTTAATTTCAGCCTTTAATTTTTTGAGTGTGACACGTACAAAGCAAGCAATTGCAAACAATTACATCGTTGGTTGGAAGAGTCACGAGTTAAAAACTGTACTTGGGACATTCACCAATGACGCTAGAATTGAAATGGCGCACTCACAGAAATTGCGAAAGGTATCATCTGGTAGTTCATCTCAGCACGGATTGCTTAATCCATCGTCAACTGTTGGACGTAAGACATCCAGATTAAGTGTCGGATCGAGACCCTTCAGTCCCAGTTCATTGCTGTCTGGTAGAAGTTCATCCGGGTAGGCATTTTCGTATTCTCATTTTGCTTGCTGATTTAATTTGTTGTTAAGTTTCTCAGGTAAAAGGTTGAGTCATGATCCTGTCTGTATACACTTATTCAGGGTTTTAAGTTTATCAAGATATTTTTCTGCCATCCGTTCGCTGGTAGGTAATACTTTCAGATGAGGTCTATCTGTCAGTTTGTTTGTCTGTCTGTTCAGGTAAATACTTTTGAAAAACTAAATATATACAAAGTGCCATCTTCTGTGGCCAATCTAGGATTTCCCAGTGGGGGGGCGCCAACCGCTAGGGGTATCAACCGACTATTTGGCCAATTGTTCTTGAAAACTGCATGAAAATGAAGAAATTTTGTGCCGGGGTGCGTCCTTGCGCACTTTAGATCCGCCAATGAGCTTGAGTGTTCAGATACATTTTGACTACATCTATCTCAAGCTTGAGTGTCAAGGTGATTGATTGGGTCAAGATGAAGTGAGTAAAATCTCCTACTTTATCTAACCTTTACTCCAATACGTTTGTATTCCACTGAAGTCTGCCCAAAAGATTATGATCATCTGAAGGTCAAGGTCAAGATTGCTTAATATCAAAGTCATATCAATTGCAAATTAAAAAAAAAAAAATTTCTATTTAATGTAAATGTTTCTGTGATCTATGTGTTACATGGATGATTTGCCTTCGACTGAAAGGCATTCTTATTTTCATGATGTAGATATATTTCTAGATAAGACAAATCGGTTGCACTTGGTTACAAAGTAATCGCTGTTTGTGGTATATTTTTGTTGACATACAATTTGAAATACATTGCTTCATCAAGGAGCCACAGGGCCTTCCTTTTATTCCTAATATTTAGTTAAAAAATCTCCTGTAATATCAGATGTCATTGTGGTCAGGTGGCTAAAGGCACTGGGCATTATAGTGATCAAGTGAAATCAACCTAACTGAACCAAGAATAAGGCCCTGAAGGCCTGAAGATATCATTTACATACCTGTGTGCGTTTGTGTGTGTTTGTGCAACTCAATTTGATATTACTTAATATAACTTGGCATAACTTAGTTATAAGCATTGTGTTGCATCTTTGTCAAACTATGTAATAATAAATAGATAAGTAGATGTGGTGAGACAATTTGCTTGAGATTACAGTGGTCTGAAACCATTGGACGTTGATTGTTGGTGAGATAATCTTTGTCTGAGTTAACTCTGTTGACTCCAAACAAAATATTTATTAATAATTTCCCAAAGAAAGACCTACTGCATCCTTTTTCCATATTATGTATGAAGATTTTTTCAAATATTATTTGTACAGAGCAAAAGTTTAAACCATGGCTTGAGAATTTGGCCAAACCCCCACTAGATATCAGCACATTAGGTAATTCCACTAGCAAATAATTAACATCGAGGACAACTTGGAAAGCATGGATTCGGTTTACAAATGATTCAGTATGGTTGAGCACAGTGAATACCCTGGTTCAAACACGGTTTTCATTTCACAAAATGCGTTGAATCGTTTACGGTTTGTTAGGTTTCTATGACTTTTTACCTTTGTTGACCATGAAAAATATAGTAGTTCCGGCTGTGGTCACAATGTCTTTCACTATTATGATCAATAGTTGGTCTGTATTCTGTAAATAATTCATTGCTCTTTTGTACTCCTCACGATAAATGGAGCAGAGCCATCAATGCATCAGAAGCTACAGTCAGGAGATAGATTCGTTGATAATCAATATTGATGTTAGTCTGTTTCTAAGAAAAAGTTTCTTGACAAAAACGTTATAAAAATCAACATAACTGGAATTAATTTTCAACATGAATTTGAACATAACACCGGAAAACGGGAAGGAGAGTCAACGAGCACCCTCAAGGAGTAGGAGTAGATTGCAAAAAAATAGAACAAGAGGAGTGCAGTCTAGGTTGTCTGCTCTGGGAGAACGATTCGCTGAGTACAACGAACATGGTGAACTCATTTGGTGCGTTTCAAACTTTCTAATTGTAATCCTGTAGCATTGATATTTCTTATATTTTCATAATAATTTTACAGTAGATCCAATTGATTTAAACATTTCTGCAAAAGATGAAACTGGTTGGCATGATACAAAGCTCGGGTATTTTTACTGTCAATTTATAATTCAATGAAATGGCAAAATAAGTGATTGATATTGCTCCATAAACTTTGATCCGTAAAAAAATTATGTACTAATTTGTCAGGTATACTCCATAATGGGCCATTGTAGAGTGCTCTTGAATGAAATCCAATAACCTTTGTGGCGCAGAAGATTTAATTTGAAGTATATGTTATTCAATACCTAATTTTTAAAATCTGAATACAGCATTGCCAGTAAATCAATATTTTGTTCTTGAGATTTCTCAAAATGAGGAGAGGTGATTTAAAAGATTATAAGTTACAAATGTACGCCAGTACGTCCACATCCCCAAGAACCAATATTTCACTGTGAGAACTACACATATTTTGTAACGCAACTATGGATGGAATCACCAAACCTGAGGGAGGCCTCAAAAAATCTTGGAACCTTTTACGAAAAGTTTCCTCGGTTACAACTACAACCAAAACAACTAGATATCTTGAGTAAGTAGTCAATTGTATCTCACACTGAGAGAAACTTTAGAAAAGAGAAAAGTGTTAGGTTACTCGTGTCTTATATTGTGAATATCAGATTATTGTTGGGTTGCTAAGAAAAGGATCATTATTGCTCAAATTGGTCGATTGCAATTGCCTGTCAGAGATTACGGAATAAGTTTTCATACGTGGCACATAGTTCTTGCTTTGTGAAAAAAAAAAGGGACAACATAGATTACATGAGATGGCAGAGAAATATCAAAGAAAAGTACGAATAACGGTGACAGAACCCATTCCTCAGGACAAGGAACTGACACAGATCGAGTTAGGAATGAGTTAGGAATGACAGGAGACTAAGTCCTCCTAAATTCGAACACTCGAGGCGGAGGGGGTCGTGAGTAAACAAATTAATCTTACTAATTTGTGCCTGTTTCTTTTTTTGTGTTAGCTCTCCAAGAAACCTCTCCAGTATAAGTACCTCCATGCAGAGATTGTGCATGATGGACGAATATTTTGTTTGGTTTCAGTTCGGCACGAAAGACAGTAAGTTCTGTGAGACACAGATAAAAAACACAAGTTTTTATTGCAACAGAATATATTTATTTCTGCACAAGAAAGCAAGAAATAGAAATTCTGGAGTTGAACACGATTCAGTTTTCTACAATTCTTGTTAGTTGATTTGCCTGTGCTTATTTTCAAATTATGGCTACATTACCTGAAGTAAAGGCATGCGCACTCTGAAGATAAAACTACAAATCAAAGAGAAGTCCATTATCTATGCAGGATGTAAAACCAGTAATTTCAATGTTTCTTTGATAATAAAAATCAATGTTCGATAATCAACAACAAATTGTCAATATGTTTAATTCTTCTTCCCTTTTACATACAAAGTGCAAACAATATAACAAATGAGTCTGGATCGACTTCTACTTTTCGAAAATTGATCTATGAAGCAATCCCATGTTCTGTACATGTTTTAGGAACTTGTTTGAATTATCCAGCACATGAAATGCCTTAAAAATTTTCTCAGTGATCACGAATCGGTGTGAAATCATAACATGTTTCTTTCTTTTTTTTTCACGTAGACATTCAGACTGACTAACTTCGCCAAATATGTTTTCTGCTCAAAGATATAAAGACGTATTTGGTGAAGACAAATTTCATTTCGGCCCATTTGTATTTACAATATGTTGTCGTGTACGTAACAAATAGGTTTTTGTCAATGAAGTTTATTGAACAGAGTTCTCAAATGCTTAATTACTGGTCAATACTAATCGTTGGGATCTTATAGGATCATCACGTTTGTAAAGTAACTGTCTCAAGGTTTCTACTGCGAATTTATCAATCCATTTTAACGAATGACTTGTCTAGCCAGTAGGAAAGTGGCTTATGAACAATACCATGTGGTGATCTATTGTTGTAATATTTTGTGGGAGATCTTGAAATCAAATTGTTTTCATTGAATTCCTGTTGCCGAGCGAGCACAGTAGTTTGTTTGGCGTCATGTAACCACTTCATTCGGTAAAACATGTGGACATAGTTTTACTTGAAGTGAAAATAAATTGAAGTGAAAATAAAACGATAATAACTCTGTTTTGTAAAAGGAAGTCTTACAATAAGATTGATAAACAACTTTGGATTTACAAGTGTAAATATGAGTAAAAGCAACACTTTAGGTTTAGGAAACGAAACGGCCAGAGCAACGTCTCCCAGAGGTCACAGACCAGCCTCAAGAAATTATCCGTAAGTACCTGAAAAATATTGTTATTCGCTCAGACAATGTGAAAGTTTTAGTTAACTGCTTGAGGTATCAGACCTTGTGATGATATCTATGATCTAATTTTTCGAAACTGCCGAAGTTGGCATCACCGACATTTCTGTAAAATTTTAAAAGTTAATAATTTGGAGGCAGTTATCAATCATAAATTCACAACCAAATTCTAATTTATCAACAGTATGCTGAATTAAAAATGATGTATGAATATTGCTAAATTCGACAGTTAAAAAAAGCCTATTCTGAAGTATGTTAGCATTTTCCGAAGTATTGAATAATAACGTAATTTGCCCACACTTGTTATCATTTATTGCCATCCGTTGTTCATTTATCAACAATAAACTTTTATTTATTCATTCGCCACTGAATTCAATTGTAAAGAAGCTAAAAACCACCAAAGAATGAAGGATAGGGACCAAAGCCAATTTTCTTCCTAGTGTCAATTTATTGGATGTCAAAGAATTTTTGGAGACATCCAGTGTGGCATAAAATATTCAAGACTTCAAAAAAAAGTGTAAGACCTTTTTAATATAGTAATTCCCGAGACAGACCAATTGGCTTAAAATTGAAATTTTAAAAGTATATTGCCAACGACAAATAGAGTGATCACATTCACAACGAGAATCCCTTTCAGTCGAAGGCATACCATCTGCGTGACACATAGATATCAAAAACATTTACAATATAACACATAAGATTGATTTTTTAACATCTGATATTGATAATGCATAACCTTGACCTTGACCTTCAGATGACCTTGGCCTTTTCATCATGTTTGAGTGGAATACAGGCATAAAACTGAAGGTTGGGTAAAATATAACAAAGTACATTTGACCTTGACTTTGACTCAAAGACCTTGACACTTAAACTTGACCTAGATATGGTCAAGATGTACCAGCATACTGAAAATGAAGTTACTAGCCTTAGTAGTTCAAAAGTTCTAGCCTGAACACACACACACACACAGAGAAACACAGACAGACGGACCTGAGTGAAATTATTACCTATCTGCATACGCGGATGGTAAGAACAGTACCTATGCAACTGATCTTGATTTGTGTGTCTATGAACTGAAATCAATTCATGTTGAATTTACTGCGCTTTATTCCCTCTGTGCTTACCCATCACAAACTTTCCACTCGTGTGCCTGGAAATCCTTGGAATGGAGATTGTTCAAATTTCTCATTTTTGCGTGACAACATGTACCTTTGATCATTTTACCTAATTATCACTACAATTTTCTTAAGATCAAATAGTTAATGGGAATCTAAACTTTGAAATGTCTTTAAGGTACGAAACATTCAATTAAGTTCAGAACTTGGCCGTTTTGTAGCCAAAAGTTCTTTTTCACATGGACAGGATTTCTGGTAAATTTGCTAGATCTGGAAACTTGCAGCTGTCTCAGAAGCATTTCTAACACTGAATAACTAAATGTGCTTAGATTTTTTCCTGTTGAAGTTTAAAAGCTAGCAACAGACATTTCAGTTTATCCATTGAAATGATATTTAGTATAATGTAGACTGTTGGAAATGTGTTTATTTTGATCTATCAGTGACTCAGGATTTCATTTATAAATCTGGAATGTACACATTGCCGACATTGTGCAACCAGTGCTTTTGAATTATGTAAAATCCCATTACAATGCGTTTCCTCATGACCATTCGTTTCCTTATTAATTATTGATAAATTATATTGGTAATTGCATTCAGCCTGTGCCAATATTTACCGTTTAAGAAATGAACACGGGTAATTATACTCGCCAGAAATAATTGTCATGCAAGGATATCTTTTCTACAAAATGTTTCATTCCCAACCAGAAGGCACTTGTGTTTAGTTTCAAAACTTGGATCACAGAAACCATACTAATGTGTGTTTGACAATCAAGTTTCAAAGAACTCCAATTCTGGGGTGAAAATGAGTTCTTTCAGCAAGAAGGCCAGATCTCATGTCTCGTTCAAGGCGTCCTTAGATACCAAAGGACATCACTTGTCCGTATCTTCCGTGCGCAGTAGATCTAACAGTAGAGTTGGGTCAGCAGTGTCTCATGGTGGATCTGAAGATGTTACTTTGTCAGTATTCAAAGAAGATGATCAAGAGTAAGTCATGTTTTGTTAATTTTGTCATTTTGTACTAAATAAATGGCGTTTCCATCGAATAGCTTGCTTAGTTTAAACTTTCAGAACTGCTCAATGGCAGAGTAGTGTGTCCTATCACGCTGGGGCCGTGTTGAATGATATGAGTATTAGATAGCAGACAGAACTGGAAATGAAAGGTTTTGACTTTAGAAGGCAATCATTTTCAGTACAAATGAGAAAAAGACGAAATGACCAGTCAAGTCACAGGTAAGCTTTTGTGACCGATAATCTAGTAATGTTCAATTCGCCATGTGAATAACGTGCATGCAACTGAAACTGAACTGAAACTTTTAGTTTATTCACACTGAACGTTGGCGACAGCGAACGTCGCTAAGAATGGGCGATTACCATCAGCGATCTGCTATTGCAAAAATTATCACAGAAAAGGAATGTGACGAAAATTGTTACGTGAGCCGGGTTGTCGGGTGGCTACAGCGTGTGCTGTTGATGACCGGTGTGGTGATTTTAACCGACCCCCTCTTTTTGGGGTCCTATGGACTATTTTTATTGTTGGGGTTCAATGCCAGGATGTGGCAATATTGAGCAATTGTCTTCAGAAATGACGATGGACTGCCTGTTGATCTAGGATAAGGTTGGTCCTCCTCATAAGGACAACACAGAAAGGTGTTGTAAAGAACTTCTGATATGATGTAAAATCTGTCAAAGGGGACAATAAAAATCAAATAATTGTGATAATCATCATTTTTATTTACTGGATCTATCACTAACGTTATCGCTAACGCTAATAATCAGTATGAACGAGCCTTAACTTTCGGTCAATCTGGATTGTTTCTGTAAATAGGATTTCTCGCATTGTTACCACGAGGTTACGTTAATGTAACATAATGTGATCAATAAGGGATAATTGGTGGCCGATAGACAAACACTTTCCACGGATAGGACCCTGAATAATTTAGTACTCTGCAATAAACCCAACTTTGACAACACATGTATTCTGCAATTTCACCCTGATTTGCACATTCTTAATGGCGTCCAATTGTTGCGATGTGATTGCCAATACTCGAAATACCTTTGATACAAATACATAAGGACATTTTTATTTTCCAATCAAGTAGTTGCTACGCTCTTAAGGTAAATAAATCAATTCCGGTTTCTGAAAATATCCAGATAATCCTTATTGTCCGCTAATTGAACAACGCGGATTAAAATAGACTCAAGCTTCTGTAACCACAGTCTGGCAGAATAGGTAAAAACTGTGGGTGGTTAAGAGTCCTTGAAATATTTCACTTTTATCATTTTTCTTTCTGAGAGAAATTCACATGGAGAAAGAAGTGCAGTTTTGTCTTTGTGTTCATTGACACATGGTGGAAATCTTGGCAAAAGATATATTTTGTATCAATTATTCAAGAAGAAAAGGGTCTTAAAGTGGATCTTGTGGCAATTGAATCTTATCAAAATTAAATTGGGACGTTGGACATTGGATAGATGTTCTGGTGCAAGTTCATTTTCAAACAAAACAGCAAAAATGAACTTCAAGAAGGCGGCATCGATGATCATAAAGAAGGAACATGGTTTCTTGTTGCCTCCTTTGGCCGAGGAAAGTGGATTAACCCCTCAACCTCAGGAGCAAAACGTTGACGCCAGCCCCAGGTCCGTTGCGTCTCCAGCCGTGAAGATCGCCACGATTGTCAACGCGTTGAGACCTTCCTCTAAGACCCCAGCTCCGTCACGGGCCTTCTCAAGAGCAGCCTCCAGAGCCAATACATCCTTGTCTCTGGCTCGACCTTTGACGTAAGTTTAAGAATTCCGTTGATCTTTTGAGGTGACTGAATAAAACTCCTCACATCATAGAGTCATACGAACTGGAACTTTATTGTATCGGAAGTGACTTTTGCATTATCAGATTATTAATAGATTTGTCTTTGTGGGATATTTGATTTTTTGTTTGTGTATTGCACACATGTCAATAAAAAGTATATTTTCGATTTAATTTAATTAACATCTAAATGCGTTGCAGTCCATGAGGAACCTTTCACCTTGGACAAAGAAAAGCTCCACAATTGTAAATAAGTTCCAGGCTCTTGCCTCAGATTAGAATTATACAAGTTGATTCCTAGATTTTCATTGCCCTTGGCGAAAGGTTTCTCATAGACTCCAATGCATCTGAGGTGTCAAATTGGTTAGTTTTAATCATATGCAAAGTATAAGGATTCCATGGAATCCTATTCAAATATTGTTGCACATGTGGGATTGCCATAAAAATGTCGTACTTAATTTTTGAAATTTCGATAAATTTAGTGAGTAATCAAAATATTACAAGGATTTCAATGAAAAGCTGAAGTTTTGTCTACAATTTGGGAAGGAGAGGCGATGGAGGATCAGAAACACCCCTGTCTGGTGTAGACAGTGCAAGAATCTGTAATGAAAAACTTCTGATGTATTTCATTTCTAGAGCAGACAAATAGGATATTTCATTGATATTCTTGCAGGAAAATTCAGGTACATCAAGATAAAAAATACATTGCATAATTGATCATTACCAGGAAAATATTTCACTTGAATTTTAGAATAATTACACACAGATTCATTAGGCTTTTGAAAAAAAGGTGTCTCGCACTCCATGCCATTGCTCTATTTTCCACAATTAATGCAGCCCCTTGCAGAGTTTTGTGTACTGTTGGTGATCTGCTTTTCCATACATAATTGCTGGTTTAGAAAGCTTATTCACCAGATATAGCATAAGAGGAATTGCTGCATAATTTCTATTTAAATGAGACCCAGTAAGCGTATCCTGGGTAGGTGTGAGTGCAGATAGTGGAGTCAATTGTAATTACATAAACCTTCCACACAATAGCCACCACACAGTCCTCATAAAATCAAATGAAATTATATAAAATTTGCTGAAGCAGACATTTAAGGATGTAAGACTCCTCCGTACCGATGTAGGTCTGCTACTGGGTGTACTTTTTGTTAGTGATTACTGCTTCACCACATAATCACCGAATATTTATTTCCACCTTGTTTGGAATTTCTGGTGGATGAAAAAATGTGAATGTTTTTCATTCAATAAGTGTAAAGAGGAGGAAGAGTGAGAGAGAGGTGAATCCATCTTAACTTCGCGTTCTTTAAAAGAAAACGAAAGAATTCAGTGTCCCGTATTATTCTTGACATTGACTCTGGGCACTTCACTACTTCCCTATGCCTTTGCCAGTGTACAAGGATAGTTTGTTGTTAAGAGGGTGCACAGCTTGTTTACCTTGGAGACTTTCATCTTATTGATCTTATGGATTTACTGGATTTTAATTGCTTTCAGATTGATTTGTGCAAGCATGGACTCGATGAAATCTCAGCTTCCCCATATATTTCTTTTCATCTTTTGATATTACTGATCCTAAGAATATTGAAAGTATTGTATTCACGCCATAAGTTTGGCAAAATAAAAAAAGTAATTATCTTTCGAAAATAAATTTAGTTCAAGAACTATTTCCAGTACATATTGTCTTTCCTTGTAACAGAATAAAAAAATAATGTTTGTAAGTTATCATATTCTTGGACACTTTTATGCCACAGATGAAACCCAATCTCTGGTTGAGGTTCGACTCTTTGTCACTGCTACATTATAGTTCAGAATAATTGATTTTGTTTTGTTGACGGAATTAATGTCCATAAATAATGGAAAGCCACAGAATAGTTAAACTCTAAATCCGCCTCTGATGGGTCGTTACAGTTACCTAAACGGTATTACAGTCATGTCCCTATCGATTAGCCAGGTAGTATAATCCGATGGATGATAAAAGTGTGATTTGAATGACAGAGTAAATCCTTATTTGGGTTTTGATAAGTAGTGTTTGAGAATTTAACATCAGGATTCTTCACTTTCGACTGGTCGATGCTTCAAGGTTACTCAGTCTCTGCTATGTTTGCGAATCAAAAACATAAAATAAATAAAGAAGCTGTTCCGCTTGGTGACTGTGGCACGCCATCCAAAAGCATTTACCCTGCGTTGCTCCTAACGTTGATGAAAGTTGTGTGCTATTTCCATAAAAAAGTTGTAAACCAGGGAGATTCAATCGAAATGGTAATACTTTTAGTCATTTACCAGTGAACCCTTTTCATTTCTGAGAGCAGGGGACATATTATCATCTTTTTGGACTGTGTAAATAAAGTTTTATTAACATTTACTTGCATGATGAAAGAATGAAATGCTTAGACGAAAGACCTTTAGCTTTTTTACTTCAAGTTGAATTATCATGTTCACATTTTCCAAAATTGAGTATTTCCTTGTTTTTGTCTGGAGTCTTGAGAGTCTGTTCAGACACCTTGTTGTCACCCAGATATTTTCATAAGCCTCAGAACTAAAGATCAATTTACATTGTTCAGCAAAGCATCCCAATCAATGATCCCATCAAAAAATTGATATACCTATAATTTCAATTTGCTTAACTTTTTTCCATCAATTGTATTTGCCTTTGGTTGATTTAATATGAAAATAAATATGTTTCATTGAACTTCGCAGAGTTATTTGTGCACAGATCGCGATCTCCGAAATCAGAAAGACCGGTTAAATCTTCTTAGACCTATTTCAATATTCTAGATACAATAATTATGCACAGACATCTACAACTGATTACAACTGGCATATTTAACATAGATCTATCTACAAAGGAATAAAAACACATCTGAGAAAATAATCTTTGTTAAATATGTCTTTATCTGTGCATTAAAAGGAATATTCTGCTTGACGTGAGGCACAGTGCTTTGCATGACATAATTTACCAGGAAATGGAAAGAAAGGAATCTTTAGTGGAAACCACAAATCAGGGCTTTGAATTTCCTATTGTGCTTGTGTCACCTACACCGTGTGATTTGTATGATCCGAGTGACGCTGGTTCCAGTGTGAGCAGCGTAGCATCTATTAAGGATTTGAGACACAGGGTACCCCCAGATAAACTGAAGAAATTGGAACAGGCAGACGCATTTGTGTCTATAGATTCAGCACTTAGGTCAGTATGTTCAAAGAAACAATTCTCCTGTTTATTTAGAAATTACCTGAACGCAAAAATATCAAGATGAGATTTGTAGATAGTTTTGCCTCGCATATGACTGGTAGCCGAGTATTCATTTAACAATCGGTCGAGATTGTGACCAGATTCCAAATAAAGTCTTCCTTGAGAGGAACATTTTCTCAGCTAAAATTGGTCCAAAACAACTTATTGAGGAATATTCAATATATATATTATATATAGGATACATACTCTATATTGGCGGATCCATGGGGTGCAAGGGACGCCCCACAGCAGTCCAATTTCTTTCACTCAGTGGTATATCAAGGGTCACTGCATGCAAGCGAGTGATTGTGAAGTAAGGCAACTTAAGAAAAGAAGCAACGAAAGATTCACGTGGCCAAATTAAAACCCATTGCAGGTTCTTAAGTCTTACGAAAATAGATATCGGTAGCCTTGCAAATAAGTTATCGTCCACAATATTTCATTTCAAAAATTATATTTCATAAATGGCAGAAATTTACTTGTGGTTTATGTTCAACACAAATATTGCTTAAACTGTAGTTTGACATTTTTGAAGAGGACACAAATTTATTATTTTGAATTCTGATAATTAATTACAAGCTTTTGTATTTCTGTTCTCCTCTCCAGTCTCAAATATATCTGCAGATTTCTCTGTCCGTGGCGCTGATTCCTCTGGAACTTTAATGTCATTTGAAATTGTGAATGTTGTGCTGTGTTGTATTGTGTTGTCTCATGTAAAATCCAATATTCTAATTTGCAACGTTGGTAATTTCAAAAGGTCTTCGTTGTTGTAATTTGCTCGCATCATACACAATTTTATTTTATGAGGTCTAATATCACTTCGGCAATATGTCTAGCCATGTCATGGATGACCAGTGAATTACCAATGGATCATGGAATAAATTAGAAGTGCTCGAGAGCATATCAACAAAAGGGTAAATCGTTAAGAGAAAGTGATATATACCAAGACTTAACGTGTTGTATCTAAAATTTATTCAGTGACCAAAAGGTGATCAAGTTTATCACTTAGTTACCAAGAAAGTTATAAGAAACAAAATACACAACTCAGATATGTTAAAAAGAAAGTTTTTTTTTGGAAAATAAGCACATTTAAATGATGGAATAAAATAATGTTGTTTACACGAAGCAAATGGCTTACCCAGGAATTTTTTGTGAATATACATCTTTCAGATAATCTTTGGATATATGAATAATTTTTTTAACGAAAGGACCTTGGTAAAACAGAAATAACAGGAGAGTGCAAGTGTAATTGTTGGTTGACATTACGATTTATTTAAACTTCTTGTTGTAGTAACGTTACATTTCAGTATAATTTATGGCATTTTCCTGATTACCACTGTCGTAAATGTTACTGTAAATGTTCCGTTGCTTAGGAATTACACGTCCAGATTTTTAGGAGAGGTGCAAGGTTCAACAGGTGAATAGCCGTACCAATTATTGAGACAACACAGTATTCATGACATTGCAATTGGTGACAGCATTTTCACAATCTATGCTTGGATTAATTTCATAACAGACGAGTACCTTTTGAGTGATTATTAACACATAAACACGAAAGAACGAGGATGTCTATTCCACGAAATAAAGGTTTGCTGGGTGCAGTTAAAGCAGTGAAATTGTCCGGTGGTGGCAAAGATGGGTCGGACTATCACCCTGGGAAGAAACGACAAAGCATTAAGGATTCTAAGAAGGATCCAACTGATATACCTGTGCCAAAGGAAGGGGAAATTTACTATAAGACAGTGAAGACTTATCCTTCTATCCCCGAAATACCAGAGGAAGTAGCCATCACTATTACTAAAAATTTGGACCAATTCGGCAGAGATTTTATAATTAAAAGAGCTCAGGCAGAGAGAAAGGAAGCTGAAAGTCGAGATTCTAATTCCCCAACTCATCAGGATAGACCTGAGTTTGGAAGGTGATGCTTAAAAAGTTCCTCAATGTTTGTTCAAATATAATTGTAATGTTATCACTTGTGGGAAAAATTGTAGGCCGACTATGATTGCAATAAGTTCAGTAGATTTGAACTTTTTCGAGGGGATCAGAATTTCTGATTTTGGTTTTTCTGTGTAGTCTGTGTGGAATTATATTTCTAAGCAGACATAAATATTCTATAACTTTGGTTTGTTGTGCCGCATGCACAGAAGAGTAAGATTCACACTAGTAATGATGAAATGTGATAAGTCTCGCCTTCACCTAAACTGCAGTTTTCTGGCAAGGCCTCATTTTTTAAATCTAAGATGTATAAAATATTCTTCTGATTCCAAATATACTATTTTAAGCCAATACAGTGATTATTAGTGAAGTTATAGCCATTTGAATACATTCAGCTGAACACAAAAACATTCTATATCACCTATGATGCCTTATATTTTTTTGAGTTATTTTATAGGGCTGATAGCAGGATAGGGCCATGCCTCAGGAGTCCCATTTGGGATCCACTATTGATTCGATCTGACGCAGTCGGTCACTACTTGTCTAAATTCATACTTGAGCGGGAAATAGAGTAGTAGAGTGTCGCCCTCTGGTTTGTTTACGGCACACCTGTCATGCCACCTGTCGTAACGCATGCGACCTTGATTTGTGTTTCGCGCGTGGCAACAGATTTTCAATACCATGAACATTCAAAATCAGAACATTTTGTGAACGATAAGCATATTGCAACTAAATCCAAATCTAAATGGCTTCCAAAAGTGCCAAGAAGTCCCAGTCAACAAATAGAGCTGCGTCAGCATCTAAAGAGTAAGTTTTTGTGTAAAACTAAAACTGTTTACATGTGGTTGGCAACAGGGAAGATGGCCGCTGCCATGTGTGCTGCAATTTTTGTAAACAAAACAGTTAAAATTGCCGAATTGCAAAAACTTGGCGAATATATTCAATCCCATTATATATATACTGCTTTGACCATTTCATTATTAGAGTCTGCCTTCAGACAAGTGTCCATTCAGTCAGATTCTACACAAGGGTTTCAGCTTTCAAAATATGCTCACTGAAATTTTTATCCGCCCCCCCCCCCCCCACGACATGGGACTAAACGATCTTTAAAACCTTACGTGTGATTTATTTTAAATATGGTGTTCCGAATAACATTGAACGACCACACTAACAGCAGCGAAACTTTGTGGCACGAGATCTGTTTGTTGCATTCGTGTTCACTAATTAATTTTCTTAATTGGAAAGTGTAGTTATCGTTCAACTTTTTAAATAATTTAAAGTCAAAGAGTAAAGATTATGGGGTGGCAGATCTTGGCTGTGCTGATTTGTATTCTGTATTGCGACGGTCGCAGTTACATTTATAATTTCACTGAAGAAAGGCAATGTCAGGAAACGACGTAGGTTCGTTTCAAAGTAAAGAAGAACGGCACATTAGAAATAGTAATTCTGGAAAGACCGTGGATTTTGAAACAGCGGTTTCTAATTTGGATTTGTCAAATGTGTCGACTCAAAATTTCCCAGAATATGTCTTGGGGAAGATCAATTTCCAGAGACGAATGTCGGAAGGCATTTTCTCGTCAACAAAGTCTCGATATGGAAAGAAGTTTGAATCATCTCCAAATATTGAAGTGGTAGATGAAAGTGGTCAAAAGGTGGATGAAGAAAATTTGGTTAAGTTCTTGTCAAGAACCAATACACCGAACGTTAGAGATGAGAATGAAACGTTTGCGGTCCGGGATATTGATGAGCCAGTGCAATATACAAGAAAAAGGCGACGATCATCTATCTTAAAGTAGGTTTTGGTGTTTGCTGGTATAAGAGATCCATGTGGTATCGAGTTCATATGTCATATTTCGCTGACTAATTATGCATATGTCTTTACTGGCTTTTTGATCAGCAGACTTGTGCAAATGATTCGAATGTTTCAGACTGCTTATGACTGACTGCAAATGAAACGGCGCAAGAAAAGGCCTATTGCTCAATAAATATTATTTCCTTGTGATTTTAGGGCTGCCTCAATTGCTGCAAGTGTCGGAGATGGGAAGAAAAAGGAACAGAGATTTGTTATATGGCCAGAGTGGAGTGATGCCGACATCAATGCAGAAAAATGGGTTCGTACTTACTACTTTAATTGTGAACGAACGAGTACTTTTCAGTTGTGTACTTGAACATGGTATGCACATCCCATGCTGGCCCGTCCGGACGTATGTGCCCACAGAAATTCATCATGCAGCGAACACCAAAGCAGACTAAATTCATACCACGAAAAATCCCACCTGGAGTTTTGATTAACACATTTTTAGTGAATATTTGTCTCTTTGTAATATTCTCTACACCCAGAGTGTAGTATACAATCCATTCAAAACATTGAATTTTACAGGGAGGTGCGACGACAACGAAAGTACGTGTAAATGATGTGGTTCATAGTTTTTAGCAGAGCTGTTGTAAACAGCTGGGCTATTTAAATGGAAATATTTTTTGGTGAAATCTCCAAGATTCTCAC
>JBCAUG010180905.1:0-19846 GCA_038406175.1 Haplosyllis leylae | reverse complement strand
TTTTGAAAATTTTTTTTTTGAAAAAAATTATTTTTTTGAAAATTTTTTTTTTTTGAAATTTTTTTTTTTTTGAAAATTTTTTTTTTTTTTTTGAAATTTTTTTTGGGGACATGAATCCCCGGGGATAGGTCGGCTATGCAGCGGGTGGTATGCCTCTTGCGTTCACGCAGGAGGACTTTCTTGTTTGAAATGTAAAAATAGTTTATTATTGTATCATCTTTTTCTGAAATGTAGACACGTCGGACAAAATTTGCAAAATTTACTCAATTTTAATCCGTGTACCTCGAAATCTGTTATCTATTCAAACACCAATACGTTTAAGGACTCTTGTGACTTTGTTTCAGAATAAATATACATATAACATTCCGATGGTCAAGCACGTACATTCACCAGATGAATTAGAAAAGAATAAAGTATTGACGTAAAGTATAGATATTACTGAAGCAGGAAAAGTTTTAAGGAATGGCAGCCATTAAACGACTATCCCTCGAGGCCAGAAAATCGACTCGCCAAGATATGGTCAAGGAAAGATGGTGTTATTACCTTAAGTAGCTTTACAAGATCTTCTACTGCCGAACACAGATACGATGTTTTTGATAAGTCGCATCCTATTTATGGTTAATTAAATGGATTCACACTCGTCAGCAGCCCCTCTTTTGCGTGACTTCGTGTAGTGTAGACTTTACAATCTTCATATGTACATGCACCTGTTGTTTTGCAACTGAACTAGTTCTTTGAATGTCTTTTGCGTATCAAATTTCATAATGGTTGCCATTGGACTTGATTTTTGAAGAATAGAGAAAATTGGAGGCAGGAATAGACAATAAATTATAAAATGTGAAATGCAAGTGGGCAAATAAGTTAAAAAGTGAAACCGGATAGAGCATCATGGCGACTTAACTTAGATGATCCGTTGTGATTGTTTACGCACTATATCTTCGTACATAGACCAATAAGATACCCACACCCACAGTGTAAAAATATTTATGTCCTACAAATTGACACACATACTTTTTTTCGCAGATTGTTATCATTTCCATAACAATTGTTTGCGTACAATTAGAAAAGTATTCCTTGCCACATTTCAGTTAATTTTTTTTGTAACGTTAGCTTCCCAGTTGTCAACAGATCAATTTACATCTGTTATTTTCTGCTAAATGTCATCTGCCGCCCAAACAGTAAAAACATTGCAAATGAGGAAGCTGCAAACGAGCCTTTTGTTTCCTGATCTTTGCAGTGAGCAAAATTGATAGACTACGATATTTAACCTCTGATGTCGAAACTTTAAGCTATGCTCTTGCAAATATTTTACATTGAAAGTACTGTAAAATAATATCTGTTCACTTTCGAAGTCCAAATAAATTATCTTAAATGTCTTTCCATCAGAAAAATTCAGTTTACTTGAAAGTAAATTGTTCAGGTCCTAATATTGACGATTCTATGGTCCTTCCCATTGCACTATTTTAAAGACAATTTCGACTTTTTATTATTTTCCTATAATTAGACTTTATTAGTGTATGCAATAGACAAAATTTAGGAAAAGACTCTGAAAGTCTTGAATTGCTCTGGTTGCACGAAGGTCTCACATTTGCACAGTTGGTTACTCCTGAATGTGTTGTTGATGGTGTGGGCCTGGCATGAAGCCAATCCCAACCACAAATGTTTACGGTGAATTTCGTGTTGTTGTGGTAAATCACATCGGTTGTAAATTACTTTTGCCATATTTGGTGTCGACTTACATATGTGTATTTGGCTGGCTTATCGATTATTAATAATCTTGATTTATGGGTTTAATCAATCTTCGTTGTAGTGCCATCCAAGCAGCTTTCCGTCATGGCTTTTCCGAATTGGAAGTCATCATTTTCATATTTGTAATGAATAGAAGACAGGATAACTATAATTATTAGTTCGGTATTCATAGTCTAATTATAGGCCTCGATCAATAAATAATTCATACATTCTTTGATCAAATCAAATAATAGCTGCAAGACAAAACAATTGATTGGAGTAAAGGTAAATCTAGTTTCAGCTGTATCAGATTAATCACCTTCAGCTGAAGTGTGTCGTCCCTCAGTAATAATCAAAGCACAAAGCATATTTTCAGATCATATTGGAAACACTTTCGGTTTTAGGTTTTTACTGCACGCGTACGTAGTACAACGGGAAGATAATGTTTTCACAGGCATGAGTCTGTCTGTCCCCGGGGGTGGCACCTGGGTTGCCCCCCCCCCCCGGCCAAGGATGGGGTACCCCCCCCCCGGATATGACAGCAGAGCGAGTACTTGCTACGCGGCGGGCGGTATGCCTCTTGCGTTCACGCAGGAGGACTTTCTTGTTTACAGATAAGATCCATCTTTCGTCGTTGGTATTTTCGGTGAATCACTAATCGTACGGTTAAGAATTAACTTGATTCACATTTCTGACCATTTGAGAAAAACATTCCCAAAGCCATCCAAGTGACACGCTACCGACAATATTCTTTAGCTAATCACACCTTCCGTGCTAAACTAATCGCAGTGTAATCTAACCGAAAGCAGAAATTGAATTTTCAGGTTACGAGGCCTGGATAATGTGATTTCCAGCTACACTGGGAAGAATATTGAAAATCTTTTTTCTTGGAAGTCATTTATTGTCTCTTTCTCACTACTAACGGACATTATTTTTATGGAAGTTCCTATTTACCAACTGCAGTAAAATACTGCCATTATTCCATGCTGGAAGTACCTAGTCAAGTAAAAGGATGGCTTTAAAAGCCGCCAGTTACATTTATCAAAAGATTACATAAACGCTTCTAACATCTTTCCACTGTCTTTTTAAACTGTTTTTGTGTATGCTTGTTGTTTTGTGTTTAAAAACCAGAAAAGTAACTGCTTTGCAAAAACCATTCGAAGTTGGGAATATTGACACTTTTGTGCTGCTTAAATTTGAAAATAAGTGAGATTAAGTCACCTCAATTTTGTTTCAAAGCACAATGACAAATGTAAATCTTCACTAAAATTGATTCAGCTGACATCTTTTCCAATTTACTTCCATTAGAATTTGTGTAAAAATGCCAACTTTTATGTATTATGGGAAAACTCGACTGAGCTGTCATTGTTCATCTCATACCAACAGAGGTAAAGTGACAGGACCTGTTTAGTAAAACACGTTTTAGCAAAAGGCATTATAAGCAAATATGGTCTTTAATGGTCTTCAAGTAACAAGGTTGGAGATCCACAGAACATTGATCCAACAGCATAGGATTGATCGACGATATTTCGGATCCACCACCACAGTAACATAAAAAAAAACAGAAAAAAACTTACCCAAATGTTGAGTTGCATCCAGCTAATCTGTTGAGTATTTTCGAGGCGTCGATGTTGTTATAGTTTCTGTGTCGTTGAATTACTACTCGATCGTAGCCAAGAACCTCTTTCAACAGTATCCACAGTATGTTGCTGGACAGTTCGTGCGAAACCCGATCGCTGGTCTCAATGACAATCGGAAGATTCTGTCCTTTGTAGTAAAAATGCCGCTTTGCAACTGCAAATGTGAAGAAAGAATAAGTAAGAAAATTAGTTTGGATTTAATTGATCTAATTGCATGGGATTGATCGTCGATATTTCAGCAAGAGCTTACCACTGGTAATTTAAGTCATACAGAGATATTGAGTATTCACTAGCGGATCCAGAGGGGATCCCGGGCGTTTGGAAACCCCTTTTGCAATTGATCTCCCTCACCTTCTCTGGTGTTGCAGGATTTTACATATCTACAGGAATTTGTGCGAATTTGCAGGATTTTTGTGGGATCCCATAAAAATCCCGTAAATTCATGTAAAAATCCAACAAAAGACATGAGGGGCTTTCTGTCAAGGGGTGGCTTTTGAAAATGTTAGACCGGTATGATATCAATTAAACATATTTTAGTAGATATCGTAAAACTCCAAAAAAGTTCTGCTCACTTCAAAATTCAGCTTATGGTAGAATGTAAGCGTCAGAATTGAAGAAAATTATTTAAATTAATGCTAATGCATCTTACGGAAATCAAGACATAAGGACGTGAACCCCAAGTAACGCTAATACTGTGTAATACTTCTTAATCCATTAACGCTAAGCATGAATGTTATGAAAGATAACCTGACATGCAGACAATGTCAAAATGAGAAAAAGTCATTGTTTCTCACTACATTTATGTGAACATTGACTTCTACTTTGTTATGCTTGCAGGCCATGATGGCATTGAAATGTATCACTAATTGTCTGCATTTCTGAAATGACATTCAAACTGCAAAAGTAAGCTCTCTGAGTTTTTATTCTAACTTTCAATAGAAATGTCCATTTATGAAAACAGAACACGTTATTGTCTAATTCTGTGATCCCTTTCATTACATGCAAACATCTTTGGGTCCCAAATTGTAAGAAACATCAGTGGATTGTCCCCGAATAACCCATATTTCGTCATGATGGCGAGAGCTACACGGCTTCAGCAGCAACTACCTCACATGCTTTGATTCGCGGGCCAAAATATTGCTGATATTGATAAAATGTCGCTCTGCAGAAAGCACTGAAGGACCCTGGATACATTACTTTTTGTCATTAGGAACTCTGATGGTACTTGGCGACAGGGATTTATTGCTGATTCTTGAAACGTTTACCATTGTTATGTATGGAGAATCCAGCGGAAATTGAGCAAGAATCCGCAATAAATCCCTGTCGACAAGTACCATCTCTGTGTCACATCCCTTAATGCATGTGACCAAAATGGGCAACTAGAATCAAAAGGAGGCGAATCCGCTCTTCATTACCTAATACTGTGACTGATTTTGTGATTTTTTGCTTTTAGTGCAACAAATCGTGCAGATGTACACCGCAAAAATCAATTACAATTCCAAGAATTGGCGTGCAGAACATATGTCGCGGTGTACTCGGTTTGTACCAGTTAATCAATGGCATCATGGTTACCTAAAAATATTCAACGCCAGTGGTGCAACGCATTTGTTCGCACAGCCGTCAGTATTTCATTGGTACATTTACAGATAAATCATCGAGTTTTTTATAGTTTACGGATGTAAATCTACTAGCAATTGACGCTGGAGTGGTGCTAAATGTATGTGTCTGTTTAGTGTCTTTGCGAATAACTTACATAACAATTTGATTATGAATATCAGATGATGACATAGCCTCATGCAATTTCCAAATGCATCGCCTCCTTGGTAACATGAATGTTTGTTTTCCATGATTCTGTTGCCAGCATGTTACGTGCTCTTTCATTGCGTGCTGTCAACACGCAATGCTTTCAAAAACTGATTCCGCTGTCTTACATAGGCGACCACTTTGCATGTCTTTTGCCTATTTTTGTTCTTTCTGTTGTACTCAGTGGTTCTTTTATAACCAGACAAATTTCTGGGTGGATACGCTCAATGTATTATTATTATTAATGTATTATTAATGAATTATTAATCACCGCGTCATTGGGGTATATACCCAACGCTTCGAAGTTTTTCCAGGCAAAACCTGGATAGGATGTACCCTACCCCCTACCCCCCCCCACTCCCGTGTACAGAATCACACACCCGGGTTGAAACATTATCTTCCCTCGTACGTGGTCGATAAGAATTTGGTTTGGTTGTCCGAAATGTGCATGCAACGAACAGATAGGCTTATTCTCGGGACTTACACTGCAACATTACTGAGCGAAAAATTATTAACACCTCGAGTTATATCTAAATTATTGTTTTGAATTGTGGTGTACACTAAAGTCGCATTTCTTGGTGATCAACATTAATGCCTTTTATCTGAAATTTAAAAATTGTGAGTTTAATAGTTGCTTCGAACTGCCGAAATTTTTTAAGTAAGTTAAATAACTCGCTGAATATGTTTTATTTGGCCCCAAAATCGCTCGTCTTCGCCTCGCGATTTTCTAGCCAAATAAAACATTTCAGCTTGTTATTTAACTATCACCGAAATTGGTTGGAGAATTTATCCAGGGAGGGAGAAGAATTAGAAACGAACATGAAGTAAATAATTACAGAAAACATTTGGTAAAACGAAAATTGTTGGGATAAACTATGAATGTGAATTTTGATGACAATTCACATTCAAACAGTAACCACCACTACAGCTCAGTATTCAGTGTTTTGTCAAGAATATTTAATTTTCCAAAAGTTTTGCAAAAAAACCTGTTATAATAACTAATTAGATTATGTTTAATTAGGTCTAATCAGCTTTACTCAAAATTACATTGAATAAACGACATGACTGCCTATCTTGTTTTAAAATGAGGGTTATTTTTGTTGATGTATAATCCCTTCTCCTTGGTTATTACATGAATACAAAATTAAGCCATTGCAGTCTTTTTATTTTCAAGTATGCGCCAGATTTCTTTAGTTTGAATCTTGACCGATCCTCCCCATGATCGTTGATGTGACTGAGTAGTCAGCACATTTTAATTTGAAAAATAGTACTCGTCTCCAGATATTCCTTACACGTGAACAATGTGTTCGAGATATTGTCGAGCATTGCCAATATCCGGATAAGCTGCAGATACTGCAGATATTTCTTTCCAGGTAATTGATATTTAATCTGAGGAAAAATGAAGTGTTTTTGTAAGAGGACGTGTCGTCTATAGTAATTCAACTGCTGAAGCGAAGAGTTTCTGTGAAAGCTGTCATGATTACTCAGTCTGTTTTCTGGCAAGCGTTTCATTTCATCTCAATGGACTGGACAACCTTGAAGACGAACTCTCAGTTCAAAATAAAAGTATCTCAAAAATTGTAAAGTAATAGTCACGTGCAATAAGGATAATGGTACTGCTTGTGCAAGACAGTTGGGTTCTTCAGGTGTCCTGGGACAAGCTGTCATACTACCACGGTACCATTTAGTTTTCTTGGCAGTTTGGAAGCTGATTTCAGTAGTGAGAGACTTCTTATGGATAATATGCCTAGACAATGAAATCTAACCCAAGCAGCTTTGGTAGTACATATATTTGATACTTTCAGTATTTGCGTGACATCATCTGGGATTTGTTACTACCGATGTGTACAAAATATGTTACTTGAAAGTTATTTCCAATCCACTTTGACTATTTCCAGATGAAAGTAAAAACATAATTTTGAATTTCTGTTCAGGTTGTTATGTATATTGTTTCAATAATTATAATAGATCATAATATTTTGCTTTGCTTACACGTGTGGAAATTTTTATCTGATCTAAATTTTATTGACTTGGTCTTTTATTACAAGCTTCCATAAAGAAATTTAACAAATTGAGTAAAATATACATTATAATAATCCAATGGGAAGTGTAAAAGCGAAGAAATTACTTTGTTCTATATGAGACATTATTCTGGATGCAGAACGCAATTTCAATGAAAATACTAAGAACACAGGTCGGATTCAAATCAAGCTTCTGACTACATTGCGATTTTTCTTTCGTTGATTTCTCTTTTCTGAGGACAACATTTGAAGATCTAAGTTGTGCAATCGGTGGAGAATTCATATTTCTATCAAAATGAATATTTGAACTTGGATCAAATAAAACAAGAAATCATTTTATTGTAAATATTGCTATTTTAAAGTTATTCCTACATTGCATTTTGTTTTCTTCAATGTTTGATATTTTGCTTTAATATAATTGGTATCTAAATCTTTAGTTGAACAGAAATATGAATTCTCCACCAATTGCAAAACTTAGATTTTCAATGTTATCATCAGAAAAGAGAAATCAATGAAAGAAAATGGCAATATAGTCACAAATTTGATTTGAATCCGACCTATGAAGAAGTTTTTTATTTACCTTACTTTGCAATCTGCGTTAAAGCTGGCTCACCAAGCTAAGACTGTCATGATTCGAGGCAGATTTGCATGTTTTGTATTTCAGATTAAAGTGAAGCTGGATTTGATCTCTATATTATTATACGAGTCTATTTTCAAACGACACACTTACACTTATCAGCAGCAACAGTTAATCTTTTCATGCGCATATGTTTTGTTTGAAAACTTTACTGTTAATCAATAGTAATTTACCCATTTGTATTTCAAATATTGGTGGGAGACTTGGTGAACAGGGATATTCTACACCTCTGAATTCGTAATACTGGAGGTTGTCTGCGCTTAGGTAAACAGACTTCAAACGGGATTAGTATTCAAATCATATCTGTAAATATGACAGCGAATATGGGGAAGTATTGAATTAACAGACGTTTGTTCTGTTGTCCTT
The DNA here is from genome assembly GCA_038406175.1 of Haplosyllis leylae. Lineage (NCBI taxonomy): Eukaryota > Metazoa > Annelida > Polychaeta > Phyllodocida > Syllidae > Haplosyllis > Haplosyllis leylae. Next base: position 11,651 of record JBCAUG010180905.1, on the reverse strand, counting down.
CCGTATTAAGCCAAAATGGTCTGGTTGCTTCTCATTGAAGTGAATCAAATTTTGCATCATTAATTGCATCGGTTTTGTTTACATTTTTTCAGGAAATTGAGCAACATGGATGAATAAGTGCAAGAGGCAACAGCGAAGAAATAAACTATGAACATAACAGTGGGTTTCAAGTTGGTGGATGAACAACTGATTCAGGACAGCTTAAACGTGTCAAGAACAACGCTCGTGTCATTACTACACTCAAAAACTATGCATTACATTTTTTGAAGACATATTTTAATGCACAATATTTTGTGTCAATATTGTTCGACAACATTCCATACATAAACACAGGTAAACTTGCCCTGATAATCCACAATCCTCAACCATGTTTGCGGCTAGTCGAGGTATCTCTAGTCGTATTGTTGGTGCTGGGAGGAGGAATAAGGAGGGACCTAATAATGGACATAGAAAACGTAAGAGGAGAAAGATGACCCTGAAACAGCGGATGTATCTCCCGTTCATGTGGTCTACCTGTCTTGGAACCTTCCTGGGGTTTTTAGTGTTATGTGGAGGCACGGCTATGTGTGTCGTAGGCTATTATTCGGAATACTTTGCCACAACTGAGACAATCTCCACGACAGTCAATGGAACGGATATTGTGATAATCAAGGATTCCAGTATGCAGTTTCATATAAAAAACTTGACGTTTGTCGGGCCTATTTTTATGGGCATTGGAGCATTTATCATTGTGGTGGCCTGTGTGGTTGTGTTTGAAACTAGAGATAAACTATTAGACATCATGGAAGAACAACAAAGGACAGCTGCCAAAAAGAAACCGGATTTTTATGATCTCATAGTTGCTCAAATGAAGAAGAAAGAAGAGGATATATTAAGAGGTGGGCAGGATAATTTAGCATTTGATGATATCGACGAAGATATCGAAAGCGATAAAATAAAGCATACGTGTACGCCGATTAGGGTAAAAAGGGGTAGAAGTCCAACATTGACATCGACATCAGGAACGATAGGCCAGGTTTTGAGAAACATAGGAAGCAGTATTTTTACCATTGACATGGCAAGAAATAACACACTCACTCCAGTTCCTTGTCATCGTCCCTTTGAAAGCCAGATTACAGGGAGTCCTTTGGGATCTGTAATTATCAAACCCAGGCCCCATACATTAGCACTCCATGGAAGGCATACGGACAAGTATCCTTCTGTATCTTGCATTCATGACATGATGAAAGCTAACGAGACCTGTGTGCAACCCTATCCAAGAAGACATTCCTGGTTAGATAGTAGTAATGCACAAAGGCAAGACCCCAGAATTAAATACGAAATAGCACCGCTTGACATATCCTTTTATTCTGCCATCGATAGCAGGCTAGTCAATAATAGCTGCAGTGCTAGCAAACATCAATCGCAAGCAACTATTGACCCAAATGAAGAGGCTTCAAAGCAAACTACGTCCCTTCAGGGGAAGTCTGATCAGAAAAATAGCGGGGAAGGTGTGATGGGTTTTTCCTCTGATGAGGAATGTTCAGACGTCTTGTCCACCGGAGACACGCACCTCTCATTAGGTCCTAAAGACAGAAGAATAAAACGGAGAAACGAACCTCTGTTCAGTTCCATAGATTCAAGTGATGCAGAAGCGTCCAAGGAGGGACGCACAGTCGTGGTGATGGTACATCAGGCCCCTAAATCAGGTTCCCCATCAGACATATCAGCAAGATCCTCTTTTGAAACTCCCTATGAAATAATTAAACAAAGCCCTGAAACAAGCTTGAGTAATGCCCGCGAAAGTAGGCAAAGGTTAATTAGTCCTCAGCACAAAAATACATCTAAAATGAATAGCCATATTTCTGCTTCTGAATATGACTCATTAAGAATGTCTCGTGAAAGTTCAAAAAGTATTATTGGAGAAAAAAATAAGAGAACAGCAGATCACCAAGGTAAAATTATTGATGCTATTAATTCATCGGATTCCTCATCCAATGCTTGAGGTTCCAAACTAAGTCTGTGAAAAAAGAGAAAAAACATTTCTCAGACCAAAAGACTCCTCGTGATCGACATCTAAAATGATCCATGATGACAAAATTAAAAATTTTAAGCCAGGTGTTAATGAAAGATGCAAAATACAAAGTATTAGATGATTTTTAGAGCTTTGCTTGCGCTCGGCTTATTTCCACTGTCAACTGTGAACGTTTTACCTCAACACGTTTGTGTCCTCCAACATTAGTTTTATTACCTCAAATATAGGCTATTGTTCTGTATTTTATCATTATTCTTGCTGTGATAATTTTATGGTCTGTATTGTATTGCGTTAGGAAAAGATAAGCTGGTTATCCATTATCAGCCAATTTAATCCATTTGATTTTTGTTCCCGTTTTAGTACACAGGTGATGCTTGTTTCGAGTTCTCATGTTTTATTTCAGTTTAATAATTTCATTATTCCATTAAAAGTACATAACACCCTTTTCTTACATACTTGTGTCTGTTTTAATTTATTTCATTTTTACTTTAATTCAATTAGTATTTTACAGAGTGGTACCGAGAGATGGATAACCAACATATCACTATGTAAATAGTATTCATAACAAGTAAAGTCAAAGACAATTTGGAATTAAACGTATTTACGCATGTTAGTTTAATTTTCCTATTAAACGGAATATTATATTAACATAGAAACCAGATTTAGTCTTTATTTTGCACCTTGTAAAGCATGTATCATAGACACACGTCCAGACAATTCCAGAATAGGACGATAAAATATAGTAGAGTGGGATGAACAGCTTATTTTTACACGGACAGGATTCAATTTCCAACCTCTGACCTGTAGCCTCTTTCAAAGCTCGATTTTCAGAATATTAAAGGAATCAAGTTCACTTTTGCAGTGTGGTTTTCACTTTTGAAGTTCTTCTACTACTTCTGAAAATAACTTTAATGAGTAAAAAGTTATATTTTATTCTGCAAAAATTAATGCATTAAAAAAAGGTTTTAGCAGTTGTAGTTTTAATTTGGTACTAACATTTATGTATTGTTGAGGTAAGCAATCATGACAACAAATTTATCCAAAACCACACAGCATAGTCCTTCAATATATAGAAAATACAGGTTTAAAAGAAGCACCAGGGAGAAGGATTAAGCCATTCTGCACCTCTGCCGTAAATTGATTCATAAAAAATATTTTAATTTGCATCTACTACTGCTTCTAAAAATGTATCCAAAAAAGAGCCAATATCACTGTTTATTATCAGGATCACATAATTATGGTGATGAGAGATCGTGAGCACTGCCTCCTGATCATCCTATTCTGGGTGTGTTTTTCATAATTGCACAAAGTTGGCAATATTGATTGACAGGGCATAACAAAATAAATTCAACAAAATCATTTCCAGTGAGGATAGAACTGGGGACCTCTTGTGTTTTAGTCTGAAGCCCTCCTGTCTGAGCCAACATGGCATTGCTTGTAAGACTAAGACTTTTGAAATCCCTAGGTAGTCATGGTCTATTAATTTTAGCTAAATCATCTAAGTCAAAATAAAGTCAATTTATGCACCATCAAAACTCAAGTCCTCAATTCTATCCCCGCTGGAGGTGATATTTTTGTTAATTATTTTTGCCATCTCAATGAAAATATTTAATGCCAACATTGCCAATTTTGCGCATTTCGAAAAAAAACTCTAGTAGATCCCGTAGATTTTCATTTCAAGCTTCCGAGTTGCTCCTGCATGTGGGTTTTTGAGTGGCTTCTTACCAAACCTCGTCTCCAATCGGAGGACTATTGCACTTTTTGATTTCAAGTTAAGTAAGTATACCCTTTTCATTCTATTTCTGAGGTTTGTATGGGCCACAAAACAATTGGACATTGTTGTAACTCCAATTGAAGTGGCAAAAATAGTTGAAAAGAAATTCACATTTTACGTACTGATAGAAAACAACGTTTCGACAAAATGTGGAGAAACAAGTCACAATTTTCACATTGACATAGATTTACAACTCCGTTTCAGTACCACTACTCATGAAGCAGTACAGTTTTATGAACATAGCTAGAGTGTCTGTACCTTCCATAACATATAAAGATTAATCTTGTTATTGCAGGTGTGAAATACAAGTTTGAGTGTGCTGAACAGGGAGATGAAGTGACTATCGTATGACTGCTGTATGTGCTGCGTTGCAATACTCCAACCAAGTGGCAAAAATGCATGTACCAATCAGCCCAAATGAAACTACTGCCAGGGATGATCTATAGTTGATTGAAAAGATGTGCATCAAAAGATAGTACCATTTTGGTAGCAGCTTTAAAGAAGAAGGCAATGGCCACTCGACTGACGGAAATGGGTGAAATGTTTGTTATAAACATTTTTTTACATCTGCCAAATAAAAACATATTTTATTATTGTGGTCAACCTCAAACTCAAGTCACCACTTGAGGTCACAAAAACGTCGTATCGACATGAACTATTTACAAACAACATTACCGTACAGCAAGTCGGAAATGCAGTGTTTCGTTCCATACATATATATGCAGTTAACTATGCTACAAAAGGTATGCACAAACAGTGTAAAGCAATGGATAAGTTGCTGTATTTTGGACAGCCGCAAATATTCCGTTTACACTGAGCTTCTCAAGTGATGGTGTGCAGCACTAACGAATAGGGAATATCCATTTCTTAGCGGTGCAGACCACCGTTAGGTTGCAAAGTGAACGATAATATCTTCCGCATTGTGTACACTGTCGCTCAGTGGGAACGGATCCTAAAACATTAATTTTATGCTGAACGAATAAGCAAAATGGCAAAAGTTGACCCTGAGACGGGTAGACGGGTGTCACCATAATGTGTTTACTGATGCAAGATTTGTTTATACAACGTTGTTTATCTTTTTCGTTTTCCATTAACATTGCATATTTTGTTGTTGACTTTTATCTCCATTGTCATATTGAAAATATAAAGATGATTAAATGTTTTCTGGAAGTTCTATCACATCCTCATGGACTGGTTGCTCCAGTTGTTTGAAAACACTAGGAGCTGAGTGGTGCTTGGATGCTGAACTGACTACATGTTCTGACAAGCGAATTGGAATTGATGACAGACAACAGGAGCATGAGACTGTCGAAGACCAGACTATTTGAGTGATGTTTTCGTTCTACAATGAACTAGCGAGGCACAATCATTACCTCTGTGATTCTGGCTGCAACGAAATCTTTACAAGATATTGTTCTGCTGTTCGAAGCTGCTTTCAACGAATAAACTTCCGAAAAAAATAACATTTGTGTTTTGCCTTTTTTAATTACTAAGGGGTATTTTGCATATATGGACAATCAAACATCTGTTGTTGCTCACGTATGCATTGTGCATTGCACTGGAACAGAAGGTTCATGCCATCGAAAGTCAACGGTAAAATTGCAGTTCTTGGTGTCACTCTTTGTCGGTAGAAAACTGGGTATGTGCGATGGAAAATACCACAAAGCAAGTATGTTCTGAATTCAAAATTCAACTTGAACGTAGTCTGTTCAGTTAGTTCTGACAGAAATACACTATGATTAATAAACACATTTATGTGTGATTAGTTTCTTGGAGAAGCAATGGTTTCTAGGTTTTGCATTGAATTTTAGTTAAATCTATAGAGTATTTGTTGTTATTTGCTTATTGCTTTCAAAGCCTGGGTTTGTTTGCCGATCCACTTTTCTCCGTGTCTGAATAACATCATAAACGTCAGCGTTTAGTGGTGTTTTGTAGAACATCAATGATTTATGTAAATTTATGTATTAGTAAAGTGCCAAAGAGACCATCTAGTTAGCACCTGTCTTAACCTTTTTTAAACTCTCTTCCACGTAGAATGATACAAACGATTTCTGGAGTACGTATGGAATGTTTTTTCTCTCGAGGCAGAGATTCTCACACACTGCAACCTGTCCAGAGGTGCTAAATCATTTAACCGGGCTGTGTGTTATTGTGCAAAAATGAACAATTCCAACTAATGTATATGGTATTATTGATCATCTATACATACAGTAAATCTGTAATATTCCGCATCCCTTTAATGTCATTTTCTCATGCCTATATTTCATTAAGAGAAAATTGTATTTTGATAAAAGACAGAAGCAGTCTTGATTGATGACTCTGAATACAATCCCTCCCAAGTAAAATGATATCATTCTCGCTCTTGTCATGAAATAACGGGATTAATCCTCTTACTTCAGTGCAATCATCTACTAGTTGTTGCACCTGTTACGGTCATAACAAAAATAATACTTTGGACGGTTCTCAGTAAACATCAGAATCAGTCTGATGAGACAACACGAAGAATAGTTAGCGTGTAATGTTCTGTACGTTTCGATGCCGTCGCCGTTACTATGTCCATTCCCGTTAAAGTGTAACATTGTGCCAATGGTGATGGACGGTTTGACTGGCAGAATTCTGCCCATCACCGTTAAAAAACAATGTTAAACTTTTGACGTTAACGGTGATGGCGTCAGAGGGTGTAAACAGATCTTAATTCGTTTGTTTTGGTGGAATATAGTTTGAAATCTGGAAAATATCTTGCTCGGTCGTAGTGACTCCAAAAAAGTAATGTGCTTTAAAATTGTATGCAAACGGCAGTAGAAAAACTGAAATGGTTTAATTTTTACCTGGGCAAAATGTTTAGAAAATGATTGCACACTACCTCTGCATGTACTGTGAGTAGTGAGTCATTTAATTCCATCTTGTTGATTCATGAATATCTTACCTTTTGTATTAAAATGATAATCTTTTTGCCGAAGAACCAGCTTTCATTCAAATTTGCCAAAATCTGTCAGTATAATTTTTCCAATTGATATTTTTTTGTATTTTTTTTCCAAAACTTAAAATACCTTGTTACTGTCCAGGCGATAGTTCATTGTCGTAAAAAAATCAGGCAAATAAGCAAATTACATTAAGTAATTTATGGAAGATTTCAATTTATGAAAACCTCGGTTGCTGACAAAGCACAATTACACCCTTCCATCAGACAGGTTGTCATGGATTGAAAATGGGCAGTTTACGTGTAAATCTTCTTTTATCATTTTCTAATAAATGATCGAGTTCTTCCTAAATAACACAAATCTGACATTTCTGGCATTTTTGTACAAAATTGACATCAAGGGGTTTCAAAATCAGCAAAAAATAAAGTTGCTTCAAGTGGGATTCAAACTCACAACACCAACCATCTATGGATTAGAATTCTAATCCCTTACCCACTCAGCCACACAGACATGTATTGCACAGAATGTTCTATCTTTGTTTCATGCTCCACTTCACTTTCTGGACTTGGAATCATTTTTAGATTCAATGGAGCATGACTTTATAAGGGTCTGAAAATCTGAGACTGGCAAGGAATGACTGAGCTGAGTGGCTGAGTGGGTGAGGCTCTGGTCTAATTACCAAGTGCATCAATTCATCTCATGCGCTTTTTTTACTCCGTGGAGTGTTGTAGGCGGTGCTTGAAAGGCCTCGAATCTTCTTACATTTTGAACACCTCATTACCAACCACGTACATCACCCTGACCAGGTGACCCACTCCCCTCCTCGATGGCTAGGTATGGTCCAGGCGGTATTGCCTAGTAATGGGAGGCAGTCTCAACTTCTTCTCTTGAAACAGAGACTTCTAAGTTGATAACATATTTACATCACCCATAACGCATTATCATCCCTATGAGAGTAATCACCAAAGTTAGAGCAAATAGGAATCGAATTTTTTCACAAATTAGCCGAAATTGGATCCAAGTGGCTCAGGTCCCAGGTTCAATGCTCACTGGGGTAACATTTTTTGCTGGATTTTTTTCATTTTTACGTAGTAAAGCCTCTGATGCCAATATTGCTTTGTCCCACTCTTGCTTTGTTTGCAAAGAGAAATTGTCACTGTAATGAAATCGCTTTAACTAGATACACTTTTGTAGTCTAATTCTCTCCAAGAATTAACATTGAACAGAAACTACAGACACAGTACACACAAACAACAATTTTCCAGTTCTGCTCTATCAAAGTATTGGAAGTCAATAAGTCCATAGCATGCTACCATACAGTACTGGTACAAAAATCATTACTGTGTGAATGTTACGTGATGAATGCATCTTCATAATTCTAATCGACACGCGATCCATAAATTCTACATGAAATTAGTTCAATTTTCACCTCCAAACATCCAATAGGCATATTGAAATCCTGTCGAAACAAGTTTTCGTACACCATTTGCCTGGAATCTATCGCTGTTAAAATGTGGCTATTTCTTGTCCGGTAAAAATGGTTTCTTTTGGATGCCCTGCAACTGCAAAACTATACCCATAAGGGTTGGCTTACTTTTTCAGTTGAAGGTAGTAAAATTGTGTGATGGGATGTGTACACAGATTAACACTTTCATAGGCAAAGAACACTTTTTGGCTCCCGGAAATAATAACTTTTTCGAATGTCAGAGCCAATAAAGATTTAACTCACAATAACTTATGTATTCATGTTTTTATTCAAGCAATGTTTATAATTGTTTCTTGCTAATTACAGCCTGCAAAGTTAGTCATGGAAAGGGACATCAGCTTCCATCAAAGTTTGATATCTCTGGCTGCAACAATTCACTGATAATCGGAAAATATGACTTTAAAACACCACATTTCAGCTGATGATTTTTCCAGCGAAAGGGCAGATTGCTCTCCGGAGTGCCGTGTGCATGAAGTTCACACAAATTAAATTGTTGCTGAAAATACATTTTAAGTTTTGCATGTAACGTCATTAGCCCAACTACCGGCAGAATAGCAAAGTAATTATGAAACGTTTTTGAATATTTTATGAGTTTTATTGAATCCTCCTTTGGCATTTCTTGTGAAGCTATGAAACCTCAAAATGGGAATTTGGCTCAACCTTTGTGCATGATTCAAACAAGGATATCAATGAAATTACCGCAGCCAAAAGTGCAGTGCACTGGAGCGGTATTGTCAACTGCACAATAGATAATTTTATGTTCCAACAAATGCAAGATCTTGGCAAAAGAGAACCAAATAAGTTTTTTTACTGTTTCGCAAAGCTGCAACAGTAACTATTTCAGTGTGTGTCTGTCTGTCTGTCTGCTTCAGCTTTACAGTCCGAATGCTTTGTACATAAGGGTGTAATTTTCCATACTTATACAGAATATAAAGATCTCTCTTTGTTAAGTTCAATACTTAAGGTCACAGTATTCATTTTATAGAAGATAGAATCATTAATTTTAAACTTTTAACCATATCTTGGAATTCTTTATGATAGAGTTTTCGAATTGGGCATGAAAATGGGTGACTAAAATATTTATATAATGGCATGGGTTTTGGGAATTTGAACAAGGTTAAAAATGGCAACATTTGACGTTTGCCTTTGTCACATGATAAAATAAAAATTTTGACATTATCAGTGTCAAATTCAACCTCATGATAGGTGATCATTATCTTTAGGTTATAATTTAAAAAATAACAAGTCCAAACCACTAATTTCAAAGTCAAGTCCAAACCACTAATTTCAAAGTCACATAGGAAACTAAAGATGTGTTTGTTTAGCTATACCTTTTAACTATTTGAGTAAAGGGCTTTGTCTTAAAATAAATATTAAATCAAAGTCATATATCAACAATCTCAATATTAGTTTGAGATAAAAGTTAATACGGAAATCATTATTTTTGTCATAAATTTTAATAGCAAAAAGTACATCCATGTGCAAGAAAAATTTATTGGCAAGTGGGAAGCGGGTCTTTGATTGGAAAACATTCTTGTTTTCAATATTTTTGTGAGTAATAGTACACTTGCAATATAACATATAACTTCCTTTGTTGTGGAATTCAGGTGTAGCGTGTTCATGTACCCGTAGTTTTTCCGCGACCCTAATCATCTTGTATTTGCTGTGGCGTGACGATGGCACTGCACTGTATCTTGATCCCACCTCCCAAATTGGCCTTTTGACAGTTTGATTTTTCTGCTAATTGGGAACTAAGGTATACAGCGTTTTTTTTACTAGAACTTAGTCAGCAAAGGTTATTTCTGAGAAAATGTAAATTCTATTAACTGGAAGCCTTAATAGACATGATGGCTCTGTGGTGGAAGTCACATCGACCAGGTGCGTAATCCTTAGAGGGCAATTCATTGGCGGTTGATTAACGTGTTCATTTTGTGAACGGAAACCAGGGTATTCACAGTGTACAACACTGAACCGTTTATGTTATATATTGAATCTGTACTACTCAAATGTTTCCAAGTTCTTGTTTCCTGTAATCCTGACAACCAATTCTTTCCAAGTGAACCCAAAGTCTTATTTACATAGAGATTTGATTTCATCAATTATATTTAAAGAGTTGATTCATTTCAAAAAACATTTCATTGTAGAAATATTTAATACAAATTCTCAACATTAGATCGAAAATTTAGGGAAAAGGTCGACAGTGAAAAAAAGACTAACAAAGATTATTGAAGCTGCATTCAGCTCTTTAGGTTTCAACTGATAAGAACACGAATGTCTATTTCCATGTCTGTTCATTTTTCCTCTGTTTAAGTTCATTACACTCTCCCTTTCAACGTATTTGTTTCTCCTTCCTCCATTAAATTTCAATGTTCGTCTTGTCTGTGTTTCTTCAGAACAATTAAATCGGAATGTGTTTGAAAGCCATGTTTTGTTTTCATGCATGCTTGTTGTCTCCACTCTGTTTAGAAATTATTTCATGGCATTTCAATTACACACGGCACATGTAAACATTTACCTCATTACAGAATTACCTTTTCAGAAGGCAATGATTTTGCTTCCGGAATAAAGTACTACGAGAATGCTTTTTTTGAGGTTAAGAGCTACTGCCCACACATAGGAAAACAACAACAATGACATTGTCAACAGGGAGATTGAAATTAAAATTTTAATTCAAAATATATTTCTCGAAGTTTAATATAAGTATTAAAGTGGAGTAATTTGATATTTTCATGAAGACAAATAATTAAGTGTACCAGAGAGAAATTTATCTTCTTTTTAAAATTTTTTTTTGCAGGACACAAGTCCTTTTTGATGGGCCACTGACACCCCTGTTTTGGAATTCTAGTGATGTCTTTCCTGGGTTTCAAAGCCAGGATGGATCCCTTGCATGTTTTTTCACCTGTGTGATCCTGAGATTCTCCTCTGGTGTGACACCTGCTGACTGTAGAGAAGTCAGCATGGCAGCCGAGCCTTTTTGATCCATGTACTTGCAGATCATGTGTCCACAAGCATCGGTGGGGCTCGAACCCATGACCATCCGTGCAGCACGCAGCACAGTGCTGTAAACCATTTCTCGGCAGAAGAGAAATTTGTGTTGTACCAAATCATTAATTTCTTCTGGCACATCCAGAAAACCTAAACGTACCAAACTTAACGCACGACATTCTACATGGAAACTATTTTTGAAAATGAATAGCTGTGACCATAGCATTGAAAAACAAATAGAGATATTTACCACCACGGAGAGGATAATACAGTAAGCGACATGACTAGTACCATTATTTCCTATGTACTTGCTTGGGTGTCAATCAGTTGTAAGACTATATACCTAACATTGATTCAAGTCTCAAAACCTTTTTATAAGAGTAACTCCAGATGAATTACAACATTGATGAGATACTTAAATAGAAATGTTAAAGACAAGTGCACAAAATGTCATTCTTTTATCTTGAAAAA
>JBCAUG010180794.1:0-19849 GCA_038406175.1 Haplosyllis leylae | reverse complement strand
TAAAAAATTTTCGCGAATGATTTTACCTCTTGTCTCCGCCATGTTTCCTTTGCGCACCGACGCTACGCATGACGTCACGGCCTTTCCTTTACAATGCGGCCTTGACTTTGCGGTAGGTTGCACCTCCTGATAACGTCAAACGTCATTCTGTTAATATGACAATGTAATTCATTCTTGTCGAAAATAAAATGCATTTCAAATGCTGCTGACTGAAATCGTTCACAATGTATGTTCACAACCGGTTTCCAATTGGATTTACCGATAATTTTCCTGGCCTCTGGGTTACTAACCTTTTACAGTTATCTGCAAACAGCGGCATAACTATGTAGTTTTTATAATTCAATAGGAGAAAATTGGGAATGATACCTTAAACAATCAGTGGTCTGCCGCACTACAACCCTATTCACTAAATCAGCAAAGGTGTGAAACAGGGAATTCAATTGGCCTATTTGCGCGAGATTTCGGCTTCTTAATTCAAAAGAAATCTCCTACTGTTTAATGCTTGCGGTCTGGGGATTTTTGAGAATTCAAGGAATTCGAATATATTTTAGAAAAATAAAATCTAAAATCTAATATCTTTTGTTTTGTTTACATCAAGTGCAAATATGCGCAAAACTTGGAAGTACAAAATAGGAGGGAAACCATGAGGAAAATACAAGAGATTGAAAATACCAAGCGTAGGTACTCAATCAGTTTATTGGTATGAAGGCGGTGATCTCTTACTGCTGGTTTCACCAGTGATATTAGCCCATGATGTAATTAATGCAGGGTCAGGCAGCCATACTGGATCGTACGCCTGACCCCGACACACGTGTTGCCAAGAACACAGTTGTTCAGCTCTATCACTTGTTATTTTTAGTCGGAAACCTCGACCCTGACTAAACAGACTCAATATATATAGTCAGCGTAGTAACTTTCTGTTTTATCGTCCAAGTCTATATGCTATTTACTTTGAGTCTGCGATTTAGAGAGAAACTCATAACATGTCTTCTTCAATTCAAATTCTTGTCTACTTTTACGAAAGTCCGTTCTCTTCCTGACCTCGATTCAATGAAATGTTCACCTCTGACATATACATCAACGTTTCACTAATAATTCGTAACAATTTGATATAACCGGGAGGAAAATATGGGATTGAATTCCAGAATCTGGGCTGCAATCTCCAGTTCTGAGAGTACGTCCGGGAACTCCATCAGCCACAACTGGAAGTGGGTCATGGAGGTGCATTGGAACATCCGGAAAGATACTTCTAACTTTATTGTACTTAAGTGTTATCCTCCATCCGCTCTCGCTCCTCTTCGCGTGCCTAATCATTCAATCCACGATCCAAAAAATTATCTGGAAGAGTATGAATCTGGATGGAATCTACAGAATTGGAGCACGTACAGGGAATCTGGATTACAGCTCAAAAACTTGTGATCCAGCTTTCGTTAAGCATTTGATCAACTGTGAAATGATAACCTGTGTCATAGACATTTCGATACCCAGAGCATCATAAATAATAACAGGTTGGTGGTGGATTGAATAACAAATCAAAGACAAATTAAGGTTAAAACAGACAGGATCTAATGTGCACACGACACGAGGACCAAACTCATGGGCATTCTCCAACACTGATAAAAGTCTACAGAAACTGGCAGTGGTACTGCGATTGGTATTTCTCTTATCCAGCTTTAAAGCAGCTGTTAAATTTGGCTACACTGTTGTCTACGTCATTCACATATGTAGACTGGTAGTGGTAGCTTCACAAGAAGAAGGAAGAGGAGCCAGTGGTGGCTATGTTGGTACTGAGGCTCTGGGAGAAGTACTGCGTTATATCCACCAAGAAGCTGTTAAAGCTGCTGAAGGGATAGGGCAATGGAAACTGATGAATTCAGCTGTGGCCTTCGAGACCAGTTTCTCTGCAGCTTCTTCCCACGGACCATGAGGGCAACATTTCGACAGTTACAACTGGCTTCACCTGTGTGTATTGTTCAATCAGAATCAATGGGTTGCAATTGTTGGCTCTTGCAGCCTCTCCTTTCTGAGTACTACGGTCATTTGAATGCTTCATGTGTAGACGACATGAACCCCTATCAACTATCCATTAGTCGGACTCCTGGACGGCTGATCTTTTGCGTATTACAGCAACATGTGTTCCTACATGTGTACGCCGTTTTGTTTCTGTTGTTTTCACTGGTACAGGGTGACAAAAAGAGATTGCAGCTTAACTGTGCCTTCGCTCTTACATAACCTCTCCCTTACATGTAAAAACCCACGAAAAGTACAGTAAACTACCCTGATGAAAATTAGAACTTGGAACTCTGAAAAATTACTGCTGTTCCGTAAGTAAACATGCCATGCCTTAGAGCACTTAAAAATGAAAACCGAAAGAACTTTGTTTTTTTCTAAAATGAACCAGCAAATTCACTGGTGTCGCAATTGAATAGTTGTTCCATGCATTGCATTGTTCCATTCATTGTCTATGAATAAAAAAGCATTGTGATAGTGTCCGTGTTGATGACTGAATAACCGACTTGCTTTCATTTCTAGTAATGATAACAAGATTTATTGCAAAGGAAATCAAACAAAGGATTCATCCAACACTTCATGTGTCAAATACTAATAAGCTTTCAGCAGTTTTCACTCTGTAGTGAGCACAAGAGTTCTAAACTACTGTTGACTGAAAGAGATGGATGATGACCTGTGTTTTTTTTTTTGCTTCAAACGTACCAAGAAACTCTGTAGTGTGAACATGCGATTAATGCTTCAAGTTGGCAGTTTATTTCTTTTAACATATCAATTGAAGTTTCTGAAATAGTATCCTTTTTATGCTAAATAAGTGAGTAATTAAAATTATTTCAGGTGATTGCGCCACAAGTTTAAGGCTGGCCTTGAGATATTTTCTGAGTGATGAAAAAGTGTGAGAAAACAGAAGACAATTTATAAGCGAGAATATTTTCTTGGCGTTTCTTGAAAGTTCAGCAGAACAACAACTCAGTTCATGGAACTGACAGAAAGAATTATTTTAGCCAGTGGTCATTGTTATTTTGTCTTTTACTTTAAGATTCAATGTTCTAATTCCTGGTGTAAGTCCTTTTCAACAAGAGACCAAGTCAAAGACACACTCTAAGGGCTCTTAATTTTTATCCGACGTCAGTACAAAAATATATTCAATTTTCACCAATACTTCAACAACGACTTCGCGTTCCTTTCAAATAGGTAGTATTGTTAATGAAAAACATACATTAAACAGTGACGTTTCCGCCACTTGTGAGACTTCCTAAACGAAATTAACACAGTCTATGTGTAAAAACGAACTTCATAAGAGAGAATGTAATAGTCCACTAGAACAAATAGCATGTTTAAGATAGACTTCCTTCTTGTAGACAATTTGAAAGTTCAACCAAAGAAGCGGAAAGTAAAATATTTCAACCTTTGTGGGCGTTTAAGAGTTATTTGTTCGGCGAACATTCTAAAATTCCCAAGTTAATAGAGCCCAGAACAACGCACTTGGATGGTATCTCATTAATCATAGTTCGACATCTCTCATTTCCCCATACAGAACACAACTCAGCAGCTGTTCAGATGAAAACATATCTTGTTTGAATGACTTGGTTTAGAATGCTATTTGAGCCAGAGCCATCGAAACAATGAACTATTAACTGATTGATTTGCATTTTCAGATTTTTCTACGAAGAAGCTTGGACACTATCTTCTTGTCCACAACACATGCGAAGAAAATCATCACATATATTCAGTTCCGTTGATGTCTTGGTGAAATAAGAGTTTACAAAATATTTACAAATTCACTGATTAGAATTGCGAAGAAAAATTTGTTTGTGTTACTCACCGCCAAAGTTGAGCGTAAGAGTGGCGTTACTTGCACCATGGTCGTTTTGTGCATGGACTTTGTAAGTGGCGGCATCGTCTAGCTGTGGACAACTCAGTTCCAAAGCGATGTAATAATCACCTCCGCCTTCATCTCGAGTGACATATTTGTAGCGACCTAAAAGTTTCAAAAAAAAAGGATAAGAACAAAAGAACACATTCCTGTTTTTTAACTAAAATTAATCAGTTGGAGAAGGTGTGATGGCCTTGTTCTGTGTGTTATTTGATAATGGCGAGCGTTTTTTTCGAAACCTTCGATCTTCCAGATGGTTGTTTATCTAGAACAATAACTGTTATTGTGTTGTTTAAACAATTGTAAAGTTTAGGAATTTTTAAAGAAAAAGTAGTTTTGTCTCAATATTTCTTTTCAACTGCGATGTCAGCAAAATTTTCTTTCCATAGTTGCAAGAAACACAAAGGCTTCCCTGCCCACCCTGCTGGAAGTTCAATGAATTCTGTCATTTGCGAGGAGATCCGTAAATTCTGCCTCAATGTAAATCAATGGGACGGCTGGTTTTCATGCCTATTTATCCACAAATATCAAAGTCTTCTGAAATTTATCTCTTATTTAGCCAGTGTAGCTTTGATGTCTAATTAGTTGGTTATAATTTCATAGACACATTGAAAAATAATATTGGCAACAATTATATTTCAACATGTGCAGAATTAACTAGTGATTGAATCCTGCTAATTCCTGCTTAAAATTACATGCATTAGTGAGTAGATCTGAGCTATGTGGCCATATTTGAAAATTTTTAATTTATAAATGGTCTAATTATCAAAGAAATACTCAGAGGATCAACAAATTCTGACTGCAAATTCTGCCTACCTAAGTTTTTCCACATTCAGCAGAATTTACTGATCCAGCTTAATTACCTAATCAGAATTTATTGAGTCCCAATGGGAATTATAATGGTGTGGACAGTTAAGCTGAATTTTTTGACTACATAAACTGGCTGAAACTGGATTGAACTTGTTTGTTGCCATTAGTCAAAATTTACTGATCTCAAAAAAAAAACCCCACATGGTTCTGAACATTGAAAGATTTCTATGATTCTTGCCAATATTACCTTTCAATATCCATATATAATTAAAGGCAACTAATAGGATATCCGAGCTACATTGGCCAAATAAGGAATAAATTTCAGATGGCTTTGATATTTGCGGATATTCCACCAAAATGAGTATGAAAAATAGCGCTCCCCTTGACTTACGTTGGGGAAGAATTTATCCTCGCAAATGGCAGAATTCATTGAACTTCCTGCAGGGTGCTGCCGATTAATTATAACCGTGTCCCTGCACCATGTACTCATTTCATATTACAAACAGATCAATTTCCCCACCAACGTCATAATTTGTTTGTTAACTGTTTTCATGTTTGCCAGAATGACAAAAATACTAAACAATAACCAAAGCTAATGGAATACAGGTTATGTCTGTCGCAGAATGTAGACAGACGATTCCAAATAAAAATTTATGTTAGTATTGTTGTTAAGAAGAACGTCTTACTGGCATCAACTTTCATTACCATGGCATCCAGCTTTTGAGCTGTAACATGTAACTGACTTATTTTTTACAAGATATATGAACATCATCAACCAAAATATTAGGGAAAGTTTTTACAAGAAATGTCAAGGAAACAGGATTTAAAAGAAGATGACATAGAGGGTGGATAAACCGCAGCAGGATTCCACGTGGTATGTCTATTTCACCGAGTACTGCCTCATTTAGTTGATTTACAGAAAACACTATGTCAAAACAATGTAATGGCAAAGCAAAATGATGTTATTTTGAGCTTTGGTGGCTGACTTTTTATCCTTGTGTTGTGTCCTACCTGAGTTTTTGGATTTTGACATCTACATGAAGTAGTAGCTTTGCTTTATGCACCATGTGTAAATAGGTACTCACATTGTCTGGTATTTCTATCATTTTCTTTGATTTCTTTTCAAATTTAGCACTGAGACGCCACTAAGACAAATTTATAGCTCCATGTTTATCCTAATCACAATCAAAATTGAATATGATGGCTGGCATGTTCAGACAAAATTTTTTTTGGCCTTCTAAGTGTAAATAAAGTAAAATAAAATGGAGATAAAATGTTGATTCCATCAACTACATCTGTATTCAGTTCAGACGGAAAATATGATAATAATTTTTGGTTTTCAGGACAAAATTCTATGCATGTAGTTTCCATCAGTATGTTCACATAAAGGAGTTTTTTCTCGGTGGAGAACAAAGCGTTGCGAAATGTCTGATGGAAAACATCCTGTTTAGAAGATAATGTTGGTGAATTATTTGGAAGATGTCACTACTTGTACTTCCTTTGATTCTTATGGATGTTAGCATTATATTGGCTATTATTTTGTGTTGTACAAACATTTGCATGGAATACCCCAACTGGGCCTGTGACCCGATAGGTTAGGCATCGGCCTTTAGATCTGGAAGTATGGGGTTCAGTTACCAGTGGAACTGATCACAATCTACAGAGGTCTTTTGCTTTGGTACACTTGTGTGACAACCTAACCCGGTTGTTTTTGCATTTTCAGTGACGTCATTTTGAACCAAAATGTCTCCACAGAAATTTCTCCCAACTGGGTTAGCTGTGTGCTTCACAGAAGGTCTTTTAGGCAAAAAATCAATCAATTTGTAAACAAGAAAGTCCTTCTGCTTGTCCGCAAGAGGCATACTGCGTGCGTCACAGCCTGTGCAGGGAGGGGGGTATCCCTGTCCTTTCTGGAAGGGTCACCCCTTATCCTGTCTGAGGAGGGGGTACCCCTTTCCTGTCCAGAGGATACCCCTCTCCTTTCTTGGCGGCACCCCCTGTCCTGTCTGGGGGTACCCCTGTCTTGTCTTAGGGATACCCCCAGGCAGGACTTAGGACAGAACTTGGGACAAGACCAGTGACAGGACTAGTGGGCAGGACCAGGGACAGGACGAGTGATAGGACCAGAGGTACCTCCCCTGTGGACAGAGACACCTATGAAAACATAACCTCTTGTCGTCCTAGATACGCGAGCGGCAAAAATTCTAAGTTCAAATATATCCAAATATGGAATTTCAATTATCCCTATTTGGAACGTAAAATTTAGAAAAAGTAACGGAAAAATTGTGTCAACTGACATGTTTCCTTTGATATTTTCTCCATTGGTTTTACGTTGATAAATGTAATTTGTAAGGTATCCTGTGCCAAATGAAAAAAAATTTAATCGAAGTATATTTGGATAAACACGTACAGAATTTAGTCGTTACCATTTTTGATTCGTTGGAGACCAAAAATGGGAAGAAGATCGATTTGAAGAGTGTCTGGTGAAACTGATGTTCTGTTAAACGTTAAATACATATCATCTTTGTGAGGAGAGAAATAAATTTCAGGGCATTCAGGAGTGTTATTTTCGTACTAAGCAACCCGAACTCAGTTCACCAAAAAGGTTTTCGGACCATACTCTCATTTTTAACACTTGTGAGTTACAAAATATGTCTATTGCGTCTCGGCACAGGGCTGCTACCGGATACTTACCCCCTTCAGAAATCTGTGTATCGTCGCGGAACCAAGTCAACGTTGGTTTGGGATTTGCATTGAGTTTGCATTCAAATATTACTTTCCCTTCAGCCTGTACAATCGCTGGCTTCTGGATAAACGAAGGAGCTCCTCCCCTGAAATACAATAAAACATTTGTTAAGTAATGAGAAAGTAAAAACAAAGGCATTTTCCAATTTACAGAAACCGCAACCCATTCATTGTCGTTTTTTTTTCATTTCAGTGAAATTTTTGTGGATAGAAAGGAGATGAACATTAATTTATTAATAGCTATTGAAGAAATATGGATGTCTTTTAATCATAATTCTAAAAAGAGGAATCTAGCTATTTGTTATTGTTACCTAATAAAAATAAAATCAAAATAGACATCATGATGTAATTGGGTTCTTCATTTTTGATGACAAAGCCAAGATTCCACTTACTATGAAAAATATCAGGTAGTGTAAAACTCGGGGGGGGGGGGATTCCATGGGTTCAGTGGCACCATACATGAATATTACACACTTTCTATGAGCCACCATGATTGACCCAAAATTAGTGGGGTTTGGTTTTCTTGCAAGTCTTTATGTTGACTCTATGAGTTATAATTGCCATTTTTGTGATCTCCAGTAATGGCTGCCATCCAAGATGGCTGAAATTATGTTAAAGTTGAAGATTAATCCAAACTTAGTGTGGTTCAGTTTTGTTGCAAGTCTCTATGTTGACTCTATGAGTTATAATTGCCATTTTTGTGATTTCTAGTAGAGTTGGTGTTGCACGTGAATGTTTCAGATTTTTGACAATTTGTTTTGGCACATTTTCATGCACGAATGTTCCCATCAATGTTTGCATCAATGTCTAAATGAACATGAGAGGGGGAGTGGGGCTCAGAAAGCTTGAAAAACGAAAAATAGCTTTTTGGGTGGAGGGGACCTTTGGTGACTATCTTTCACTGGTTATCATCTTGTCGGCCATCTTGGATGGCAGCCATTACTAGAAATCACAAAAATGGCAATTGTGACTTATAGAGTCAACACATACTTGCAACAAAAACCGAATCACACTAAGTTTAGGTCTTCAACTTAAACATAATGTTGGCCATCTTGGATGGAAACCATTACCGAGTCACCAATTATTAATATTTTGTAATGTTATCGACCACGTATTAGTCGCTACCTATGTTTAAATAATAATAAAATAAATCAAGTAAACATTTCATTATATATTCAGAGCTGCGCATCTTTCATTAAATTGAGGGAAAGCGTTTTGTGACGGAGTTATTAATAAAATTTTGTGTTCAAAACTAAAATAGTCACTACATTCCTGTAAACAGATATAACATCCAGCAGAAAGCACTAAGAACTTTTTATGAGGTGTCTATCAATCCGCAGAAAACTTGTGTTAATGGTAATACAAATGAAGCATGGTATCTCTTGCCAAATTATTCTGACGGAAATTTTGATGGAAAAGTTAAGCAATGTTTTATGTGCTCCATCTTATAAATCTGTCTCTATGGTTAGCGATGGCTAACAAATCACGGTTTTTATTTGGCAAGTGTCATTTATTATCGAGATCAACACTACAAAGGTATAGATACACAAAAACATAAAATACAGTTGTGCTGACTTTTCTTTACACTTCGCCTAGCTGCATGGTGGGCATAATTTAGAAGATGGTCGAGAACTCGATACATAAATTCTCCATTTCTCGTTGTATTTTCTTTATTGTATCCAGTTATTTCTCAAGATAAGCTCCACTTTTTGAAGCAATTTTTCAAAGTAGTCTAATTATGCAACTTGGCTTTCGTTCAATAAATATACGAAGTTCACAGACAGCTAGAAATAACGAGTTTTCATCTCAGTACTGAGTTAACAACAAGAAGATTGCCTGAGACCACGAGTGAGGAGTCGGGATGTAGGATCGTGATTGTCTGTGCAGGAATAATTGAACATAGTCAAAATATTTCTACCCACACAAAAACACATCATGCTGTATGCTCAATTCTTGTCTGACCTTGCACACCGAGCTTCAATATCGTATTTACACACAAA
Source organism: Haplosyllis leylae (assembly GCA_038406175.1). Classification (NCBI taxonomy): domain Eukaryota; kingdom Metazoa; phylum Annelida; class Polychaeta; order Phyllodocida; family Syllidae; genus Haplosyllis; species Haplosyllis leylae. The sequence goes on along the minus strand of JBCAUG010180794.1, from coordinate 10,411 downwards.
ATGATGGTGATAGCACAACAGATCAAAGAAAGTCTTTCTTTGTTGGCAATGTAATGGATCAAACAAGATCATTATAGCCAATAAATATATGGGTGTTCCAGTTGTGATTAAATAAAATTTTCATGTACACTGTATTTGTATTGCAAACGAGATAGGAATCAACTTGGTATCATACAACCAGTTAACACCCACCAGCATTCCGTAGTTAAAATCACCTCCTTCATAATACAACAAGAACAACAAGGGTAGTTGTTCCATGTTTATATATTATGAGCATGGATGTTCCGCTTTTTATCACTCGATTCTATATAATTGCCAGCAGATGCTTCGATGTCAGTTTGTTTAAATGTCAAAGTACCCAAAAAGTTTTACCATTGTTGATTTAAACGTTACGGCATCCTTACTGCTGATGCGTTGTTGAAAATTTCCAACTTTGCTTGAGCATCCGCTCAAATAGAGTTTTTCACAAACTCTCGCCAATATTACCAATTTTGATTTAGGTGTGCCAATTGAAATAAATTAGTCCAGTCAAAATTTTAACATTAAAGTGTGATTTTCTTGTACATACTAATCTGTAATTTTACATTTACTGGCATCATATGGAGCCAACAAAAAGGAAACTGCAAATACATGGCAATAAACAGTTGGCAATGATGCCAATATTGCCAACGATATGTATTTCTGAAAAACTCGAATAACCGAATCGACATAAAAACTTTCATGCTCGATTAGTGATCGCTTGTAAACATGTACACGAAAGAGCGCATCCAAGACGGCAAAGAAAACAGTTTAGGGAAAACTACTGCAAATATACACGCGTGCTCTTCATTATAACAAATATTTGGAAACACATTCCAACTATATATAAGATAAATGTCGGAGTAGTAGAGGTACTATCACTCTGTAACAGGCACACAGTAATGGTGGAAGAGAGAACGTGCACGTGAACCTGTTGCATAACGCAACACTGCCGATCCCTGATCATCTACACAGATCGAAAGATGTTCATCAAGTTGTTTTACTACTGATACAAACGGCAATGCCAATCGTTTATTTCACAAAATCGTGCGTAGCTGTGAAATTTCATGTTTCCATGGTGAATAAACAGGATATAATAAAGTAATTTCCACAATATGGTTGCTCTACAGTAAATGAACAAAACAAAGCTACTAAACTTTTTTACAAAATGTTCGGAAAGTGAATCTCCGGACATAAATAAAAAGACATAAATTTTATTTATATTGCAGGCTTAGTTTTCACAGCCAAGGGTATTCCATGAAAAATAGGTAAAAACCACTTGATAAAACAATCCACTAGTGATGCAACATATCTGTATCAGCTGCTTCCTTAATAGATAATTGCGTATTTTACAACTGAAATAATATTTAATTAATGGGTACTGCAGTTTTCAAGAAATCTTAAAAAGTTGATTTTGAACTCAAAGCAGAAGAAAAATTACCAAATACGTATGTTCAATTCGAGCTGATGGTGGATGATATTAGTGCTAGACACCACATCACGTTAAAACGAGATGCCACCTTGCAAGTCTGGCAATCCTGATCAGCAGGAACATTTCATTGCAACCGCGAAAGGTAACTAATGGGAACCACTTTGCAATTACAACTAAAACAAGAGTTTACAAAAACATAAACATAACAACATGCGCGTATTGTTTTTGCCAATAATATTTAATTTTGTAAAAAAAAATTGAAACTTAACACAGACTCGTTCGTTATCTAAATAACAAAGTTACATTTTTCTTTCTATATTTGAAGCGACCCTTGCGATTTGTCTCCTTTGAATCAGATCCGGAGGGGTGAAAGGTGAAGTAGATTAGCCAGGAAAAGCACAGACAGTGAAGTACATTCAGGTGTGTAAAGTGGGACTTTCTCCAACAAAGCGTATCATCAAACTTCAACAACACAATTTTTCACAAACCGTTGCAGCTGAAGGAAGTGAAGGACTTACAAGCGGGGTCAGGGTTTAAGGGTTATAAATTGGGAAAGGAATGGATTACGAGATGAAAAGAGTACTAGGTTCATTAGCAATCTTCCAACTTGAGTACTTTTACATTTCTATCTTTAATTTGCTCAGGGAGTAACCCAAGTTCAACGCGTACAAGACAAGAGAATTAAGAGGAATTTGGGAACAGTTATACTTTTTAAAATAATATCCTACCTTCCCGCCATTGTGCTAACACTACTTAACTATAGTTGCGAACCATCTCTGTAAGAACTACTTAATCCACGGAAATATAATCCAAAGGACAGATTCCAAGAGTTAAGAGCAACAATAGATGCTGTCTGAGTGTGTACACAGCGGTGCTGGGTTCAGTAGCCTGCTTCAGGCAGGAGTGAAGTAACGCCACGACAGTGTTAGTTAAGCGTGGCAGACCCGCGGCAGGTAAGAGACCCCAAACCCAGGCAGCCGGCAGCCTCTCACAGATCAGAACGGATCCAACAATCCCCACAATGCCTATCCAACGACTGCAGATGACTCGGAAACTAAAACATTCACCAACCACGTCAGTGTTCGTACTCGAGTCATAAGAGATGGGGTAATAACAAACACCGTTACTACATGGTGCCTTGTCTATCACAGATCTCAAAACGCTGAGGGGCAGCAACGGCATGACAACCCATCCATCATAATTAAACAGTTGAAAGAGTGGTAGACCGGAAAAAACTGTCAAAAGAGTTTAAAGTTCAGAGTTGCACCTGGGGTACAGTTCAGATTGCTTGTAAATGAACATATATCCATTGCACCATGTGCACCTCGAAAAACAAGATAGATGCATTTTCCTATAATTTCATCATTTCAGTTTGTTTTGCTCTGTGAATGGCATATTTATTGCAATACAGGTTGGGCACGGTTAATTGGAAATGATTCTGCGGCAAGGTTTTCCTTCGAATTAGGTGGTAATTTGAACTAAACTATTTCTTGTAATTCAAATTTTTCAATAAACTTTGAATTAGAATTTACTTCAATTTAAAACTTCAAATTAGGACTTAGTTTGATTTATTTCTTTGGATTGTGGCTTCCTTTGATTTAACTCTTTGAATTAGACTCAGACCTACTTTAATTTAAGAAATGAAGTGACTACATAGTGTCCTTTCATGTATTTTGGTAGTTCAGTTAACTCTCATGACATATATACATTCAATTACATTACTTAAAAAAATCTATTTCTTGACTCTCATTACATGCAATAAAAGCTACTTCAAAGCAATTTACTTGTTACTCTCAACCTGGCATCTCCAAACAGGCCCATTCTCTGTCTTCAATAGTAGATCTGTTGCTTTTTCCTTTGTCTCAAACAAAAAGTGACAAATAACAATTATGCTCTTTTGACTCTCATGACATAAATCCCATTGACTTCAATACTAAATCTATGTATATTCTTGACCCTCACAACATAAACCCTATTGACTTCAATGCTAAATCTATGTATATTCTTGACCCTGTTGACATGAACCCCATTGACTTCAATGCTAAATCCTAACAAACCAAATGCATGTTAACATAATTGTTTCCATTTGTTTCTATTTCAGTTTAAATGGGTATGGGCTAAATTGGGACAACAAAATCTTTTAAATTAAGGGCAAAATTCATTTGTATTATGTTCTTTACTTATTTTTTCTTATGTACAACAAGTTTGAACTTAATCCAATAAATTGTTAAAGTTTTACATCTGGTTTCATTTTCTTGATTGTTACTAGTGTCAACCTAAGGGAGCTGATGCTATGTGCCTTCATTGGAGGAAGCTGTGAGGGTACATTTGAGTGTTTATATTAATACTAGTGGTTCAAAAGTGATGACAAGTAACCACAATTAGAAATTCTTTTGAAGTTGCCCTGGTTACATGTCATGAGTGTTGAGAGTAACAAGTAAATTGCTATGAAGTAGCTTTGATTGTATGTAATGAGAGTCAAGAAATAGATGAACAAAAATATGCATACACATGCAGAAAATGTTGTGAGAGTTGAGAGAATGTCAATCTACACTGTAGATTGTAATTCAAAGTTTTCAATTAAATAAATAGTTCAGTTTAACACTTTGAATTACAGAAAAGTTTGATGTAAGTTCTCTTAAAAGTTCAATTATAGCTACTTTGAATTAAGGTAGGCTTAAAATGGCTTTGATCTAGTGGAACTTTGAATTAACCATGTTCACATTAGCCATGTCCGACCTGCAGTATAATGCCAGGCTTGAAATCTAATTCTAAATTTCAGACTTTGATACCATTTATTACGACCCGTGTATGTAGTACAATGGGAGGTTATGTTTTCAGAGGTGTCTATCTGTTAACAGGGGGTGGGGTACCATCCCATCCCATAATACTTCCACTAGTTCCATGTCCTTCCCAGGGGAGGGGGACACCCCATCTCCATCCCATAATACTTCCACTGGTCCCATGTCCTTTCCAAGGGGTACCCCATCCCTGGTCAGGTCAGGATGAGGGTACCTGGGGTACCCCCTAGTTGGGATGGGGTATCCCCCAGCTAGGATGGGTACCCCCCCCCAAAGGATAGGATAGCAGAACAAGCACATGCTACGTGGTGAGCGGTATGCCTCTTGCGTTCGCGTAGGACTTTCTTGTTATCAATCTTAAATTATAGGTTTTAACAGGAAGGTCCCCGTTTCTTCCCTTAAATCAAATGCAATAAATGAACAAATAATAAATAAACAGATGTTTCCAGTATCAAAAGTCAACTAGTAAAATGATTTAAAACTCACACATGTTTGGTATTTGGAATTTGTTATTGGATACAATGAGGACACTATTTTGTCGAATTGAACAATATTTTTGTCTTTGGCCATTGTTATCATTATGTAACGTTTTATTGGCGTGCGTTAACAATGTTCAGCTCTTTTTCATGCTGTTTACCTCACAACGCGCAAGCGACAGATTGTTAGACGGTCGAGGTGAGGAATCGGGGGTTTCCCTAAGGAGAAGGTACAACATACAGTTTAAAAATTTCCTGCAGATGGGTTGCATGGTTCCATACCAGCCAATAACCTAGTCTGAATTATTACCGACCGCGTACATAGCACGAGAGGAGATAATGTTTTCAGTTTGTCTGTCCACCAGGGGGTACCTGGTGGCCAGGTCAAGGTCCCAGCTGGGGGGGTACCCAAGCCAGGTCCAGCCAGAGGGGGGGTGGTACCCAAGCCAGGTTCAGGTGGGGGTGGTACCCAAGCTAGGTCCAACTGGGGGGGTACCCAAGCCAGGTCTAGCCAGGGAGGTACCCAAGCAAGGTCCAGCCAGGGGTGGTACCTGAGCCAGGTCCAGCTGGGGGATGGTACCCAAGCCATGCCCAGCTGGAGGTACCTGAGCCAGGTCCAACTGGGGGGTACCCAAGCCAGGTCCAGCCAGGGGGTACCCCATGTAACCCCCAGCTGGGATGAGGTACCCCCCAGCTGGGATGGGGTACCCCCTTCTTTGAGAACCTTTTTTTTGGGGGGTACCCTCCACCCCAGCTGGGATGGGGTACCCTCTTCCCGGCTGGGATTGGGTAACCCCCCCCCCCGGGATAGGACAGCTGAGTGAGCTGTTGCTACGCAGCGGTCGGTATGCCTCTTGCGTTCACGCAGGAGGACTTTCTTGTCTTATTTTTGGTTTCATCTGCACGATAGCCATTTTCTGTCGTCAAATATTCCTTCTTTGAGAACCTTTTTTGTCTGCCTATGCACTATCTATATTTTGTATTTTTGTTCTCACCTAAGTCTATCGTTTGGCCATGCAAAAATCAGTTTGGTTAGTCAACATTTCTCAAAAACTGTACAGTATGGAGAAATGTACGGAGAATATTGTTCATGCGAGACAACGGTGTTTGAGTTTGCTGCACGATTGATGAATTGATATTGTTTCAAATGCGAACAAATATATCATTAGATACACCTAACAACAATGTTCTTTACACAGCACATGAACTTTCTTTCCAAGGATCATACCTCGTGATGAAGTAAGCAACAATTATCGCTATATCAGTTAGCTCAAGGCGAACGGGTATTTTTTCTTTTTTTTTTCTCGAAATTTGGACTTATAACGGATGTATTCTGAAGTAAACCACAGAAATTATGACCAGTTGTTATTTTATTGTTTTGTAGAAGAATCTCTAACAATAGTTATCTGCTAAAAGGACAGATATGTATTCAAAGGTCATATCATCTCATTGTTAAGTGGCGGATCCAGGATTTCCCAGAGGAGGGGGCGCCAACCGTAATGGTGTGGTTGCCAACCTATTATTTTGTGCAATTTTCCCCAAAAACTGCATGATAATTAAAAAAATTAGACGGGGGGGGGGACACGCGTCCCTGGTGCCCCCTTGGATCCACCAATGCTGTTTCATTACAACCAGAACTTCCACCACACAGAATGGAAGTTATGATGAACTAATTAGCACCTTTACTGAAACGGATGCAACGGAGATGTCATCGTCAAAGTTGACAAAATCTCATTTTTTAACTTGTGGTTTTATCATCTGTGCACAATCACATACAGCATACTTTCTTCAAAAATTTATATTAAGTGTTTTCTGTATTAAAAATTAGGAGAATCGTACATTTACTGACTTAGCAAGAAAAATAACGCGTAAAAGATCAGTGTACAAAACATTCGAATACAAGAGACTGTTGATGTTAACCATTTGGATGAACGTAGCTCCACTCTAAAGTACCTGTCTGAAGTGGCAAGCAACACCACTTCCTGAGAAAAAACTTTATCTCTGCACTGAACACTAAAACTCCAACTGGTCACATTTTATTACCAGGAAGAAAGATTGAACGAGAAACGTTTATGCGAAATGGTTTCAGTTCAAGAAGGTATGAGGTTTACACACAGGTTAGAGTAATAAAAAGTTGTCTTCATACACACCTTACAGTGGCTCCAGCTGAAACAGAGAAGAGACATAACTGTCATTATCTTTTGACTGTCGTGGAAAGGAGGAGCACTTTGAAAAAGAAAACCTATGTAAGCGAACAAACTGGATACTCATTAAGTGCTGTATTTAAGTATTCCTCACTTAGATATTAAGGTGGGATTAAAACTACATCAAACCTCTAGGCAATCATTTTGATTTTTAATAGTAAAATTTGCTTTCAATTTTAGAGAAATACATAATTCTATTGTACGTTGCCTACTATATATCTAAGTGAAACAATTAATAACACAGTGTGATTTAATAATCAGACATGTTGTGGTTACAATTTCATACCTTGAAGGTTAAGAGCCACTCCTGCTGCCATTTGTCCCCACTGATTCTTAGCTTCCACTTTGTATACTCCATTATCCTCTGGTCCTACGTTTTTAACAATGAACTTCAAAGTGTACGTGTGTGCTTCTGCTGTTGGTTCAACTATAGCCTCATAACGATCACTTGGCGATAACAAGGAGTCCCCAAGGAACCAAGTGATTTCTGGCTGAGGATCTGCGACAATTTCACAGGTGAAGATGATGGACGAGCCGTCCTGTTGAAGCGACGGCTTCTGGGTGAACTGTGGTGGAACGCTCATGTCGATTGCATCACTGAAATGTGATTAATTAGAACTTGGGTAATACATCTGTGAGACTTGATTGTGGATTCTTGCACTATATTTTCGGCATTGTTTCGATCACGAGAGTTTGCAAAAAGACGGTCAGGCGCAAGTTCTGGAAACAGGTTTCTTTCCACGAGTGAAAGTGAATGTTGAATAAAGCCACTTGTGTGAGGGTTGCTAAGTTTAGTGTAATAATATATATTCTGGTCCATCTGGCTCCTGGTCATGGTTTCGTACAATATATGGAAGCTAAGTTGGAAGGTAAGTTGAGCTTCCAGAGAGGTCTAAGCCTTGCTTATGATTTCCGCTTCTCTGTTATCTTGTTATTGCTCTCTGCCCCCGTTCTTATCTATCGTCTGCGCAAAGGATGTCTGAAGAACGACACCTTAAAAACTTCCCTGTAGATCTCACACCAGTCAATGTTTCTTTAGGTGGTTGGATGTACAGAAAACACTCTGAGTGTGTTAGACTTCATGGGGATGGAAATTGGATAGATTAACTGACATTAATTGCTCACATAAATCTGTCTGAATACTAAAACACCCCCATATTGATTTCTACTATGTGTTCTAAAAATTACGTTATCTAAGCTTTACATTTTCACTGTCTTGAAATTCAAGGATGATTGAATGACACACTTGTTAATACCTAATGAGGGATTTGATGAACAAGTAGTAAGATATTCTGATTCACCCGTTTCTGAGCCACTCTCTCCAAAAAATGTGAAATTACAATCGAGACCTTTCGGGCTTGCAACACAACCTTTTCTTTATCCAGTCAGTCATACAACAGTTACCCTTGAACAATCGACAGTACGAAGCACCATTGAGTTTGTCTAATTGGTCTGTTTAGTCAAAAGGAACCAAATTTAGACAAATCTTGAATGATGCAAATTTTAGCTCATTGCTGGGTTGAAACAGGCAGTTTATTACTAGCTAATTGAGGCAAAATCTTCTGTTAGGAATTCTCTTGGAAGATAGATTTTACGAATGTGCACAAATAACACAATTGAGAAGCTGCACTTTGAAAATAGAAAGAAAAAGTGAAAGAAATATCTAAGAGATTCTATTTTAAAGGCGTGGTGCTGCTCTAAGGCGGATAATGTTGGAATATCATTCGATGATACCCTAGGCTGGCTTCTGTGGCAACATTAAAGTGATGCAGACGGAGCCAAGACACATGACGAACTAAATGATTAATCTTAATGTTCATGGATGGCTGAGAATATCTTATTTGAAAATCGCTGAGGCTACTGCTGGGCAGCACAATTTATTAAATGTTACGTTTATTCGCTCCTTAATTTTGACTACATAAGGTGCATTAGATACTAATTTCATAATTTCTAGTTTGGTAGTTGTGATGCCAATTTCACCAAATCTATGGCCAAATAAACTGTTACAACAATCCATTCGTGCGAATAGAATCAGGTAATTAAGAAAGTTTCCTTCGGGTCCACCAGTTTACCAGCCTCATACCACTTGGGATTCGGAATTGCACTTACTTATACCTGGTAGTGTCTAGCTGGTTGTCATTGATAAAAAGTTGTACTTTCCATTTGCCATGGTACATCAACTCCTTTGAAATGCTAAACGAACTGTTATTTGTAGAGTAGTGAGAAGTAAGAAGTATATAATGATCTTGCAAAAAAAGTAAGTCAGTGACCTCGGTGGTCAGTACCATCCAATTTATTTTATGTAACTGTATATGTTGATCTAATTACGAAATAATTATGTTGCTACCCAGTGCCAAAATAATCCAGAATTTGTAAATATATTGTTCATGCATATGTCACAGCCCGAGCAGCCTCTTTGTGTACCGATAGAATTAGGTTAAATTACTGGAAACAGAGGGAGAGGGGTGGCTATGCCAGAGCTCTCCTGTGCCCAATTGTCCCCAGGGGGTATTTCTAAAAAATAGCCATGTGACGGGCTGAGGTGGTTTAAGTTAACTGACACAATCAGGTTGACACATATTGATGTCAATTTTGATGTCACATGTGAAGGTCATCAAAATTGGTTGAAAATACTTTCTATGACCATTTTGAGGGTTTTTAGTAACCAGCATATGTGACATCAAAATTGACATCAATATGTGTGAATCTCATTATGTCAATTTATTTTTTTTGTGAACCTTCTCCATAGTCCAGGTGTTTGATTTTTTGACATTTCACATCTTTTTGACAATTTGACATTTTTTGACACATTACTGCCCCATCATCCATGTGCCCCATCATCCATGTGACCCATTGCCCATGTGGCCGATTCCCAATCTAGATCTATGGATTATTATACCAATGTGCCTTATCACCCATGTGCCCCATTGCCCACATACCCAATCAAACATATGGCCAAATGAGCACAATACATAAATCTAGATTGGGGACAGGAGTGATGGGGCACAAAGGCAATGGGGCAAATAGGTAATGGGGCACATGGGCAATGGGGCAAATTGCATAATAATGCATAGATCTAGATGGGGACAGGAGTGATGGGGCACATGGGCAATGGTGCACATGGGCAATAAAAATATTTCACTTCTTTCAGGACCAGCACACCCTCCTAAAGTGAAATATTCTCTCAAATATACAATAACAACATTTAAAGAGAATATTTCACTTTGGGAGGATGTGGTGGTCCTGAAAGGCCAATAGCAGCAATAACAGCTTTGAGACAGAATATTTCACTTTGGCAGGGTGTGGTGGTCCTGAAAGAATATTTCACTTTGGGAGGGTGTACTGGTCCTGAAATAATTTTTCATTTTGGGAGAGTGTGCTGGTCCTGAAAGAATATTTCACTTTTGGGAGGGTGTACTGGTCCTGAAAGAAGTGAAATATTCTCTTGAATCTACAATAACAACTTTGACAGAGAATATT
>JBCAUG010180793.1:0-35415 GCA_038406175.1 Haplosyllis leylae | reverse complement strand
GGTGAGATTACTCATTAATCGGCTGGTGAATGTTGCTTAAAATTTCACAAATGTCTCACGACATTATTTTCTTCAAACGACATGTTAAATCTTTGATTGGCAGTTCCCAAAGAACTACCTTAACTTTTCACACTGCAGGCAACACACAACACTTTTACGTAAATTTCGTGGCTGTTACATTGTTATTTACTAATTTAACGTTCCATTGGTAAAGTTCCATTGTGTGAAATTGAACAGAAATAATTTCTTTGGAAACAAAAGAAATGAGCCCAAACTTTTGAAAATTATTGTTTGCATGAACCCACACTGTAAAGGCCACCAGAACAATCAGGACGGGTGATACATGACTGCAGTCATGTGATGTACAAGTATGCACGTGGTGAACTTGTTTGAATTTTTGTACTTAGAGGTGATAGGGAACAATAAAACATTTTTGGACTACTCTCACATCCTTCTTGCACCGTTGAGGCCTTGGTGAGACATCTTAACCCTACATGCCGTAATTGAACTTGTTTGAACTTCCTTCACTCAGAGGTGATAGTGACTAAAAAAACGAGTTTTCAACTGTCCTTGCACCCAACGAGCCACCTGATGAAAGTTTCATTATTTTAATAATTACTACGTAAAATTGCAGAAGTGTAATTGATGAACGTGTGTTGCAACTGAGCTTCCGAAATAACCTCTGTCTGCCAGTTTTGTATCTAGACGTGTTCAATATACTTCGTGTGTTCTTTGTTGATAAAATAATAGATCTAGAGGGATAATGACACACAACATAAAGATCTGTTTTATTATGGCACACAACTGTTTCTTATTGAAGTAAAGTACTCAGTTGTTTTGTTTGCTATTTGTTTCCAATATGAGTATTTTAGTTCAAATGTTGGTCTTTGAGCCTCATTCTGGTCACACTATTGTTCCCCTGAGAGGTGGAACAGATGCGTAACAAATAGGAATCCATTCCTCAGACTCCTCTTTCCGGAGAGAACGAGACAGTGACATGCGAACACGTGTAATTTAATGTTGAAAGACTAGTTAGGATGACAATTTGCTTTCATTTATTTGTTGCATGAATTATTTCCAAATGAGTTCGCGTATAGTTTTGAAATCGGCCTCATGAAGACATGTCCAACAAATTGAGGGAAACTGTGTTGTTTCAACTTAGAATTCACATAGCATTGTCTACTGGCAGTGAGAAGGAACTCAATTGATAGGCCATAGTTGTCATTTAAATGTAATGAGAACAGTAAGCATTGCCTCACGTAAGGATACTGTGACAAAAAGCAAATGATGGAGGATTGTCAAATACATGAAATGAAAAATATTTGTTTAGATATTTCAAAGTTTCAGTTTAAAGTATAACGGCAAATTTCTATCTCAGAAGCTTAAAGAAAATAATTTCAATCCAATGGTACTGTGAGCATGTAATAGGTACAAACATAAGAAGCTGTTGATCAATACCTAAATTACTTCAGATGGACGGATGGAAAAAACAAAAAATAAGAAAATTAAGATAGAAATTGAGCAACTATAGTGAAAGAAGGATATTGTGGTAAAATAGAAGTTGAAAGTATTAGTGATTTGTTAAAAAGCGTGAAATATTGACTTAAATTACTAACATATTATTATTTTGTGGTGTTGTGTGCTTTAAAATTGTGTAGAGTTAATAATTGTTTCTTTAAATCAAAATATTCGGTGTTGATTTCATATAGGAAATAAAAGTAAATTTTGGACAATCCAACAACGGCAAACAATGCCAATTGTGTTGGCGTATAAGTAGTAAGTAAGTACTGAAATTATCAAAAATAATTCAAATGGAAATTAATAGAAAGTGCCCTTAAGATTCTTTAAATAACATTCTCAATTCTATCCTTGTGTCGCGTCCATGCTTGGTGGTTTGCCTCATTGGGAAACAATTTCAATGAAATCAGAAAATCTTGTGAAAACAATTATGTGTGAAATACATAATGTGAAAGATATATTCAATCGAGTTTTTCCTAAACAACACAAATCTGACATTTCTGGCATTTTTGTACAAAATAGACATCAAGGGTTTTCAAAATCAGCAAAAAATAAAGTTGCCCCTAGTAGAAAATGAACTCACAACACCAGCCATCTATGGATTAGAATTCTAATGCCTTGCCCACTCAGCCACAGAGACATGTGTTGAACAGAATGTTCTAACTTTGTTTCATGCTCCACTTCACTCAATAGAGCATGACTTTATAAGGGTCTGAAAATATGAGACTAGTAGAATTCTAATCTATAGATGGTTGGTGTTGTGAGTTCCATTCCCACTGGAGGCAACTTTATTTTATTTCCTCGATGTCAATTTTGTACAAAAATGCCAGAAATGTCATATTTGTGTTATTTAGGAAAAACTCGATTTAATGAATTAAGGGAATTTAGGCAACTTCATTTGTAAAGCAAAGTCAATGTCGAAGTAGGATGTCCTCATTGAGATAACATGTTCACGTAAGATTGTGCAAAGACCCGAAACCATTCTTTTCCAAGTTGATTACTTTTCCCTATATTCACTTAGTCACAACCTACAAATTTGTCTAAAAAAAGTTTTGTAATAATCCCATTCTTGTTTCTTAATCGTTTGACAATTTTTTATGAGTTACCCAAATTGAAGACATAAAAAGATTAATTCTGGGTTTAAATTTAATGAATTCAACATTACAGTTATCATTACGTGAACACTTTTTACTGAGATTGAAAGTAAAAATACAAAAGCACTAAAATTATTTTGTAATATTCTTTATTGCGTTTCAATCACTGTAATCAGATCATACAAGATCACAAAGTGACGCAAAAAGCATAACTGACTTGAAATGTAAGCAAAGAATACTGACTTTAACGTAAAATGAAAAGAACATACTTGCATAGTATTTTCTTCGTTAAGATTTTAACAATTAATAAGGCCACATGCATATCAAACATACGTATGCACGTGCCACATGCACTTTTATATTACAAAATATGCAAAAACACACAGAAGGTAAAATAAATATATTTACACCTTTTTATACATCCCTATCTATTGTTGAGCCAAAGACATTATAATGTTCTTTGACAATCGAGTTTTCCTAAATTATACAAAGTGCATGAAACAAAATTCAGTCCAAAGATCTCCCATGTAACACATGTCTGATTAACATAGTAGATTATCAAAGAGTGTGTTCTATCCCCACTGGAGGCAATTTTTTTTGCTAAATCTATTTTGCTCTTCCCTGCTTATAAGCCTTTGTTAGCAACGTGGGCAACTTTGTTTAATTTAGGGAAACCTCGAAGTCAATTTCTCATCAGTTTCGTTTCGTTTTTTTTTCCCTCACAATTTTCAAGACGTATGTATTCACCAGGAAAATTGAATTACATCTACTGTAGTCTCTACAGTGCGGTGCTGTTACAAAATCTTAACATTCAGAGACAACTTGTGCAAACTGCACCTTTTTTTTCTCACACAGACAGGACATTTATAAACGGAATAGTCAAATCTTAGATAAACTATTTATACAATATTTGCATTAATATTGTATTCAATTCCTCTTCCAAATAAATGTTTCAAAGCTAATGAAATACTGCCAGCAGCTAAAGCGGACAAAAGGCCAGTGAACGATTTTTGAAAATTATATAAAGATAAATACGGTTTTTTTTTATTTTGTTGCATGAGACTTGTTCGTGAAAATCTCAAATGAAGCGCGAACTTGAAATAACGTTGAATCTGCTGTTTATCATTGTATGTACACCAACCTGAAGTAAGATTGGCGCACACAACCAGTTCTCTCCATTTGCTGGACCAGTGAATGCTACCAACTACGTATAGACACTATCATTTTGGCTCTTAGAAACCATAATATCTACACATTGACGATTCATTGATGTCACAATGACTGCTTTAACAATTGAAACTTACAGTAAACCCTAAACATACATGTTAAATATATTATACTTTAATACAGCTACAAACGGACTAAAACAAATGATTTCCCGACTAGAATGACAGCATTATTTCACATATATCGAACTGCTTTCCAAAACAGATTAACATTAGCATGCACAAAAAACACGAACATAGTCCACTTAATGCCATATTCTGAATAGTAGTCCAAAAAATCTTCTATAAAAATAGGTTGTATTGATGATGAATATACATGGAATTGAAAGTCCGATAATTCTGCAACCTTCTGGTTTACACTGAAACACCGGATCATGTAGACTACGCTAGACCACTCGCACCATATTATCTTGCAAAACTTGCTTAATAGCGATCCCTCCTTGTGCCAACAGCTGTACATAACGTGCGCCGCCTATGTACAGAAGATACTTTGTACAGTTATGTTTTTAATATTTACATAAAGCTGTATGAAAGTGGATTTCTATGTACATCGTCACAGTTCAGTGTCGTCCCTGTATGATTAATAGGTAAATATTATGATTTGTATTCATATGAATACATTGGCACCAGCAGATCACGTATTGTCTATCGACCTCATATTCCCATTCCTTAAAAAGCTGTGGATCCAGCCTTTATCATACTAGACTACCATCGTTCCAATCGGCTGTTGGGGGAGGAGGGGGTGGGAGATCATACTGTAAGTTCTCAGGCTCTTCTGGTATAATGTCATTGCCAATGTGACCATAGTTCCTGTATGCTTGAGATGGCACAAAATGGATTTTGCCTGGTCCTCCAGCGGACTGCTGATGTTGTGGATAAAGTGGTAAAGGAGCACCTCCAGGTGCACCAACACCACCCAATGAATGACCATTTTGGTAAACTTGGTTTTGATAGCCTGGACCAGGTGGTGGAGCTGGTGGTGGCACCTCATCATTGTCTATGGGTATGCCTTCTTCGGGTATGGAACCGTGTATTCCACTGCTGGGACCTGCGGTTCCTGGGTTTTCCTCATTGAACCTGACAGTTTTCTGTGCATTATTTACTCTGTACACATGTCCACTCTGACGAAGGTTCTGACTCTCTTGAGCCAACCAGTCAGAGAAACTTGACTGTCTTGAGGGAGGTTTTCTGGCCGTTGGTGGGCCTCCTCCAACTGGCGAGGGGCCTTGATGAGGGTGTCCGTGAGGATGATGTCCTTTTCTCAGTATTGAACCAGGACCACCTGGAAAATTGCAAAGTAGATTTCAATTTGCGAATTAATTTTACCAATTTTAAGACCGTTTTCACAATGCACTTACTTGGTGATTTCAGTGTGAAATAAGCCGCATCATTTTTCGCTACAATTACTGAACCAAGAGGTCCGAGTTAAGCAAGGTACATGAAATGTTCTTACCATTCATGTGAAGATGGTTTCCATTATCTTCGTGGTTTGACATATCGGCACAACATCCACTGTCGGAATCTTTCTCAGTGCTCGCAGGGCTCTGCATCTCAAAACTCACCTAAAACAAAATTGAACTTTCTTAGTACAAAAATTTGCACCTTTCTTAGTACAAAAATTTGCACCATCTGCCATTTAATTTGTGAACTAAAAGCACAATGTAGGAAACTACATCAGAATGTGCTACCATCTATTTTAAAACAGTACGTGAGCTTTCTGGTTTATTTTAGTTCCCTTTTCTAATTTTGATCAAACTGAAGACAGCTTTTCGTGTAAATCTCCTTTTCTGCAAAAACATTAGTCATTAAATAACGTATGTGTAATTTCTGGATAAACATTTGAAGTTTAGGCAAGCAGCAATTTGGATATTTTTGAGATTAGTGGCCTCTACTAATGCTTGAGAATAACAAATTAACTTCAGGATCAATTTTACCTTTCCTGTTAAGACCCTAGTTTTGTACAGTTTCTTTACAATAGCATATTATCTTCAATGATTAATGACGGCCTAATGGACATGAACATAACTGGACAACCCTCTGAATCAATGGTGGCTTTTCATAACTGTATCATGCAATTTTGTAATATTCCATTTTATTCAAAGTCTATTCCATTAATCCTCGGAAATATTTAGTAGTAATAATACCATATTTTATGCGTCTCTCTGAAAGTTTTATGCTTCAATTACCGAACAAAATTTTGTATTTTGGCCGAAAGATGTGGAACTCCATGAGCTGTAATTCGTTCCCTATTGAAATTTAGTCGCTTGTGTCTGGTGGCATTGCTTTAGATCTCCTAAAAAGCATTAAAGGGAAACATAAATCAACTTTAGAAACCATATTATCATCTAAACATTTATGTATTTATTTCAATATGAATTATGTATCGATTGTAGAACCACCAAGCATGATTTTATACCATTAACCTTGTTTCTGAGGTAAGAATTCAAAATCACCATTTATTTGTCATATGAGATTACATCTGCTCTATTGCATTTGTTGTTTCTCCAACAATTATTCACTTTAAGTCCTCAAAAATTATTGCTGTTTGGGAGCCAACCTAGACGTAGATGTAACAATTTGCTAATTGTTTCTCTGGTTTTCGAACATTCTGGTTTTTCACGATACGCATTTCTGACAGATCTGTCAGATCTGGCAGATCTTTAAGTGGATTTCTACTCCTTGCTGTTGTTTGTGTTCATTGTTTGGCAATGCACCCACAATCTTGCAAGTAGTGGAAACATTAAATAACCCTCACATTTAAATTCTAAAGTGTAATTATTCATAAAGATTGCATTTTATTTCTGTCAGATCTGTCAGATTTGCCTATCGTGAAAAACCCGACGGACACGACTTTTAATGTGCGAAATTTTCAGTTGATTGGCTGATGCAATGTGTATGATAATTACCGTACAGGGGTCTGACGGAGTGCGGGTGCAACCATTGTTACCTTCTAGTTTCTCATTGCACATTCAGATACGTAACTGACTCGACTTTCACTGATCTGAGGTTTACGTGACAATGACAACTTTTCCCAGAGAAAATGATATGACATAGAGTCTATTAGCAAAGACACTTTTCACACAATGAATATCTGCCAATATTTAGACGTTCATACTATTATTCAGAGAGTAATCGATCATGGTTTTCCTCAATTATTTTTGGAAAAAGAATCGAGAGGTAGAAATAATGGCTACTCTCTCAAGATTTAACCTAATTTCAAAGTGCGAACGTCGAAAACGATTTCAAAGGCTGTCAGTAAGGCTACTCTAATGGGTTTAGGTTTTCAGGGGCAGCCATCCTGATGAATCTGTCAATGTCAAAACGGTAGAACAATCTATTATAACCATATCATAGCACACAGACAGTTTTCGTGACAGTGTGGTCTATTCTTTGAAAACAAAATATGTTGAGATCAACCATACTCCAATGTAATATCAATATCCTTCCATTGAATTTTCTACTGTCAATGTATTACTTCGCCAAAAATCTCTTTTATTTGAAAAATCAATTATTTGTTTGAAAAATCACTCTAAATTGCAAAAAGCCCACCCGAAATACAATGGAAGCTTCACCTAAGTCCTAACATCAAAACTTCCATGTAGATAGATGACCAATGTGCATGACAACAGCTATACTTCAAACAATCATATAGTCTATTATAGATTTCATTGACAACGTCATTTATTCAACATGTTGGAAAATGTGCCTATTCGGACATTACACAAGTTCAGCGCAGTTAATCAATTTATATTGTGTTATGTCCATTGTGTTTTTTTTTATTTATCTACTCCAAGCTGTCATGGGCTTACGATGTGGACTTTATTCTTATCAAAGCCATTCTTCCGTATCCTGGTAATTTATTATTTATAGGTGTTTAATTGTGGTCCTAATCCCATTCAAAATCGGTCTGTATCACGTTTTAATAATGCAATTCCCCATTGTGTTCACAATCAATGATATGATTGTTGTCCTTTAAAATTAAACAGCTGTAGTCTCCTTTCAAAAGCCAACATTTTTCATATTTGTTGTTTGCAATATTGTGTTGGAAACATAAACGCTTGTTTTACATTGTGCTACAATGGACAAAATTTACACTTTGATGATTTAATATTGTGGGCCCATATTCACCACGTCACCAAGTCAATTCCTTTTCAACATTGAATTTATTTACCGGTATATACTTTGACAACCATCAAGTTAGAGCAAGTAAACAATCACTGTTTATTTTTTCACCCCGCGAAATGGGATATGCGAAAAAAGCATCAGAGTTTCGCACAGCTTTTACATTTCAGTCAGGCAGGGAATTTATTTCGCTCACAGACTTCAGTCAAAGTTTGCCCATTATTTTTGCTGGCAGTGATTACTAACCACAGAAAGTGCAGGCTGCCGTGTGGGCAAATTAGATTACAGGTTCATCGTGAAAATTATATCATCAATCTTGACAATTTCTTCTCCTTTTCTCGCAAAATTGATTCGTTTCTATTTTTGATCACCACCTTTTGTTTCTTTGTAGCAATGCGAAGGAACTGACATACCGAAAGCAAGGTTATGTGTGGTAATATGTTCAAGGTGTATGAATTTCGACTCCACAGCGAATTGAATGATCCAAAGGAAAATCCATTTCTCATAATTGGAAAGTTCATGTTCAGTGTTTTAAAATAATGTACTGAAAAACTGTCATGGTTCGAATTCCCAATGAGAAGCCCGGGAGGTTTGTAAAAGACAAGACAAACAGGCAGACTGTTGAATGAGATGTGACGTTCCAAGTTTCAACACGCGAACTTGCGTGACTTTTATTCCAGTCATTTTTACTTCTCCTGCACAAAAAAAGGGTAGGCACCTGGGTAAGGGGTCCCAATCAACATCTTTGTACATGGCACTTCTAACACACTGCCTTCCAGTTTCATCAATTCTAATCAATTTCCAATTCTTTTCCTGCCTATGTTTTGCTTTGAATATCACAATAGAGGGTTTTCTTTTGAAATCTTCGACCAAGGCAATTCGCAATTTACACCTCATTTTCGCCAGTCAATATTGAAGCCTTTGACAAAATTTTCACCTTGGCAACTTGTTCGAATCTTACATTCTTTCATACCCATAAATGAGGAGTTTAATCGGCTACATATAGTGAATGTCTAACGCCCATACAATGGGCAAAATAACAAAAGACAAGATGTACAAAACCTTCCAGGTCTATCAGCGATATACAATACCAATGATATAATCAAGTTTTCGACTTCCCTTGGGCCGCTTGGAAAATATCCTACTGTCTTCTTTAGGTTTTGCAGAGCAGACTACTCAGCATTTAACTAGCTTGCATCGAACTGATAAAATGATACGCTTCCCAATGGAAAATGACTGCATGAGTAGTGCTTCCTAATGAAGCAAGTAGCTCTGAAAATGCAAACTGTATCTCTTGATAGCGACAGGGAGCCCTTTCACGAAGAGTCTCTTACTCTTTCTACGTGCAGCTTTTCTGCGGAAAGAAGTTATTCTGAAGTTTCTTAAAGTAATGTGGCTATTCACAAGAGACGTGATATTCAATCTCTGTGTTTTCCCTAATGGGATTAGATACTCGTACTATCTGTCGTAGCATAAAATAATTTGACACATCACTCAATGGAACGATGTCACAACAAAATGGCTTACTTCTCACCCAAGGCTGTCATTTCAGAGGCTGATTATTTCCTTTTATTCTTTGGCAAAGAATGACTTGCAGAATGTTCTTATTGAGTATATTGATTTTGTTAATTTTCCCGCATTTGTTGCATCCAGCATGATGCCGTTCCACCTACTTCTGGGGACGGAAGTCGGTCTCCAGCTTTGGTTCTTGCAATAAATATAAGGAACTTACAAAAACAGAACCCGAAAAACAAGAAGCCATAAATCGAATAACGCATTAATTAGGAAACAACATACAGGCAGTGATTCCCCTATTTAATTCTGAGCATGACTCAACGTAACTTGGGAACACTTCTCGTATTTTTCCTTCCCAGAAAACTGCCCGGGTATTTTGATGACAATCTTGACTCATAATATTTTCGTTCTCAGACAATTGGTGGTGTTTGTGTAGGACCTGATGTAATACATCCGTGTCAACTTCTCAAGCAATCTGTGACATGTTTCTTTCTTCTGGTATGTAAGGGACCACACGATACCTATCTACTGTACATTTATTTTACCAATATCTGAATGAAGATAGACATAACTTCAACAAAGCAGCTCTTCCTTGCGATACCGCGTGAATTACACATATGTTTGGAGCTGATGTAAGATGCCTCAAAATGCGAATTAACCTGTTTTTCATTTGAATTTTAGATTCTCCGATGTAAAATTCTGAAAAACGTTGACCTTCGCAATTTTCACGAACAGGTCAATTAAGTCTATTCACACACAATGCGACTGTAATGAACGGGTTGTAGCTGAACATGGCTGTTATTCTTGAAATTGGGCGGCCTGTAATTTCCTCTTTTCCTCTGTCGAACAACAATTCTTCGCAACAAATTTCTTATCCAAAATCAAATGCCTAACACCTAAAAGGGTTCTTCATTTTTAGACAATTGTATTTCCCAACCAACTTAAATATTGTTGAAACTATTAAAATTCAAGCTTTACATTCTCCCTTTTGAATTGAACAGCTTTTCCGTTTCACAGATCTTTGTGCTTTGAGTAATATAAAATGTCAATTGCTTTATCTAAACTCCGAAGAAAATCTTCCTCTGCGCCATGGATAATCTTAAATTTGGTTGTTAAAGGTAAAAAGACAAAGAAAAAAACAAGTAAGAAAAGATTCTCAGTGCTTTTATCTCTATTCGATTTGGCACATTGGAAATGAGATTTGGATGTCTGTAGCACTGAGTGCATATAATGTTTCTCTTACCTTTATCGTAGGACATCTTCTCTACTCCTCTATCAACGCAAAACTCTTTACATGACAAATATTTACTGATGTTTTAACTGCTCTTTACTAATTTATATGTTTCTTTCTAGACTAAGGTCTTTCGGTCATTTACCTATTTGGGAAAATGCAAGGAGAAAATTGAGAAAGTAAATTGATGCACTTAGTTTGGTGGGTAGATAGTCTGTCTGATACGTAGCGGAATGCCAATACATCGTCGCATGTTAATGACGGTAGATACGTACGCATGCAACTTCGTTTTCTTTTAGGAAAAGGACTGGCCAGGCTGTCTAATGTTACGTGGTAGAAAACTGTGCTGCAGATCTATTTACTTAAAGGTAAGATAAGATGCCTACAGTTGATAGTTGTCACTGAAGGAAAAAGATGTACTTACCCACCATAGATGCATTAAACTGTTAAGGCTTCAATGAGGGAATGAAACTTTTTCCGTGAGTTCCCACGTATCTGTGGTATTATTTTCATGACCCGTACGATGAATAGTATTCGCTATTTGGCCTGTTTGCTTACAAATTTATCTGCGACTCTTCGCGACACCGTTACGCCATGTGGGCGCATGTAATAGCATTCATCAGTTCTAAACGTTCTACATTTAACGAGCCTGATAGAAATCATCGATAATTCGGTGCTTTGGGAACATTAACGATAGTTATTTTTATAAAGAGCTTTCGATCAAAACGTAAAATTCTAATTCATTATGGTATGTACGTCCTGCACTATCAATACTGTGTGTCTGGCTCAAACCAGACTATGCAAAATGTTTTCCCACACAGATTATACACCATTCTCTCAAGCAAACGTACAGCTTCGAGGCAATGCCTTTAGAACTAAAAACTTTTCTTGAAGTCATTTTTCTACAAAGCCGAAACATATCCCCGTTACAAAGCTACAGAGGTTAGTACTGCACAAGCTTCAGTGATCTTGTTGCATTGCCCCTAGAAAGACTATTGAACCAAAGCAAATTTAGCAGAAACACCTCTTTTGGGACTGCTCTCTTTGTGGATTAGATGGAAAATTGTTCAACTCACCAGGCAGAAACATTTCAGCTTTGCACCCACCTTTTAACAAAGTATCCATTTCCTCTTCTAATAGTGAATTAAAGGAGCCTGTTACATTGCTCCTTGTCCTGTCTACAGGCGCTGTTGATTCTACTTGCAGTAAGTAACAGGGGCCCTAACTACCAAATAAAGTCCTCTTTGATGGATCACACTTTATGTTTTACCATGAAACTAGCCATAAGGACACAGATTCTTTTTAGCCATGGAAAATGGGTGTAATCAATTGAATATATTGACGACACTACAGACTTGCAAAGAGAAGAGTACCACGGGAAAAGCCTGACCTCTCACGATTTGTTAGACCAGCAGATGCAAGGGGTCGGTTACCTGTGGGGGCCCCTTCTCCGTGCCCTTCAACCCTTTCCATTGAACACAACAACTCTTGCATCAAACTATGGACCCCTTGTGTGGGCCAACGAGCGCTTTCTAACAAATGCCCAATTCAAGGGACACGAGTCGCAATTTCTTCACAAGGCTGATCATAGTGTTTTGAATCCATTTCGCCACCAGCCAAAAGCAATCATCTTGAGATGGCAATAAGCCACTACCAGCGATACACTCACAAGTACCACTGTAATATTGCTCCATTACATCAATTCAGCAGAAATAAGATTGCCCTGCACAATTGAATTTGCGAGGATATCATTGATAAGTTTATCTTTAAGTGGCTTTATCGATGACCATTTGTGGGCTGAGATTTGTTCATAACTATGGCGCTATGTTCCAAGATATATGTACCACTATAAATTCGTGGTGTGACATTTACGTTTACATTTGAGTTAACTTGATTATTTTCTTGAAGAGAAATAGAGACATTATATGTCATTTTTGTTGTCATGTTAAATTTATTCAACACTTTTAATGGATATTATTTACATTGACTACTTTGAGCAGCACAAGGTTTTATCATCGCAAAACAACTGAGTATCTTTTCTAACTCAGCTAGCACTACGGATCTTTTTGATATGAAGTATTTTCTATATTTTTTTTTACAAAAGCTGTACAACCTTTTGCAACAGTAAATAGACAAATCCTTAGTAAAGACAGGCTCTTAATGACGAATATATTCTTGGAATAAGCGGTCTCATTATCTTGAATTTGTTTATTTTCTGCCGAATATCAACAATTTGGATTGAAACCCTTGTGATAAATGCAGAAACATACATTTCTTTCAACATACTAATTCTAATAAGATTCCAGTTCTTTGGTATGAAAATAGTAACAACGTTCAACTAAAACATGCAATATATAAAACTAAAATTTCTAAATAAAATATAAGCACAATATTTTTTCGGTGTGGCAAGAAAAACGTAATGCAAACTCCAGACTACGTAATATAAAAAAAGTGTTCAACATTGAAATACTAGCAACATGAAAACTTAAAAAATTTAAACAGAACAAGACATGCGTTTGCTTTTGTGCCTGCCTACAGTAACTCTGAGAAGGAAACACAAAAAAGTTATGCTTTGTACTGTCTGGGACTGTCTCCTCGCAAAGAATTGTTTACAGTGTAAAAAATTAATTTTTTGTATGGATGAATAGATTAAATCATTATCAATGGCCACATATCTTATATAAATGACATGATTGAAGACGGTCTTTCATATTATTTCATATATATTAATTGCATTGAAGTAAGGACAGTGTGTTTGCTAGCGCTTAATTTAAAAAATAGTTTTTAAAATGATATCATGCCAGCCAAAATGAAAGCAAGTTGATGGATATCACTATTAATTTTTCCATGTGGACGGCTAGTTTACGGACTTGATCTTTATGATTTTAGATGTAGATACATGTATTTCTTCATAATTTCTAACTTTTTTTACGGATGATGAAACATCTCATTGACTTAAATGTTTTCAGTTCAAAAAAGATTTGATACTATCATAATAAGGCCTATTTCACTTGAGCGTTAACATCTTCCCACAAATTATCCGATCCTATCTTGTGATCTTTTTATAGAGTTGGGTCACTTTATTAAACAGTTTGAAAGAGGTCAAAATTTGATTAAATTTGTAATGGCTTAAATTTTATAATACTACTTCAACATTCAACGATTTTATAATCCAATTAAATTGGCGGATATTTACTAGTTCTTATCTAGCAGTATTATTGAGTTAAAACATCTATTTTGGTTTCTGTTGAATAACATTTTGTTACAGCAACGTATTTTATATGTTGATGCCCTGATCAAAACGCATAAACATCAAGATGAAAGATCGAAAGAGAAAATGTACAAGCTTTTACGTTTAAAACAGGGACTGAAAGGCATTTCATCCGATACTTCAGATCACACACATTGCTGTGTGGAGTCACACTTTGCAATGACACTAATACACGCAAATATCTCTTCACATTTCTACTTCCAAAAACACCTATTTCTGTCTATGGATCTGGCTAATGGCACAACACATTAAGTGCAATATCAAAACAAAGTCTTTTGAAATGCTAATTTCATTAATAAAACTAACCATTTCATTGCATTGTCTTTCGTTCTCGGGTCATTTGGCAAAGAGTACTGAAAACATTGCCACAGTTTTTGGAGTTCATTCATTACCTGAGGTTTTTGGTGCCAAATGTGCTTTGGGCAGAGGATCTATCAATTTTACACATTTTGTGTTAAAAAATTTGCCCTCAGATTAACATTTTGAAATCTTTATGAATGAATTATCTAACGCGGTGTAAAAGTTCGAGACATTAATGGATTATTTTGGACTAACAGCAAAGTCCGTGTTTCTTTAATATTTTATGTCACTTTGTTACCCTACTTTGAACTCATTCAAAATTATTTTCTTGTCAGCCTACTTAGTGTTTAAAGTTTAAGTTATGTCACTGGGAACTATTGCGTACAGTATTGCACTTTATTTGAGCACCACTGCGTTCATCTGTAGAGAAAGGCGTCAATCTTCAAAAATCACAAAATTTCATTGTACAAATCGTAGACATGAAGTCAGTACTTAAATTTGTATACACATGCAATTACGAAGAGAACTGGGGCATAAAACTTAGATCTATTTGTGAATTAGTTTAATATGGATGGCATTATTATTATTATTGACTAGACTCATTCAACATGCATTACAATGTTTGTAAAAATCTCAATTAAACTAAATTTCCTCTCCAAAACTAAATAATTACATTGCTCAGGATCTAACTGAAAATGTGGTAACACTGAACAGGTCATCCTACACAACACCAAAATCTGTCTTGTTTAGGTCTTTCACAAAAAATATTGATTTCCAAAGGTAATGCGGGAAAAGGCAGCCAAGATATTATGTTTCATTGAATGTGGGCTAATTATATTTCTAATTGCTTTTTAATGACTTTTTGAAAAGATAATTTTCTTCAAATTCAAAAAGTTCAAAACAGCACGCTCACGCCATTGTGCCCAAATGAAGCCTTCAATTTTGAGTAAAGCAAATCAATGGCGTGGCATGTTATTTCGGAGACTGGGAAGCTTTGTCAATCAACTTTCTCCTTTTTTGTCTTCCACTGAATGAATTTTTCAAAATATTGATATACTTTTTTAAAGATATTCTGAAGTGAATTGGGTGCAATTATGACACGCTGTACTATAAGAGAGTGCAATTTCCTTCAGTTAGGCACGTTGTTCAACTGCTGACATCAACTGATAATTGTGTGCACGTAATGAGCTATATTGAAAATGTGCAAGTTGAAACACACACGGATAAAAAACTAATTCTTGAGAGAAGCTAAAATACAAAAGAGATATGCGCACACAAGTCAAACATGATCTTATTATGATGAAGTAAGTGACAACAGATCAATCGAGATTGATTTCTTTCACTTTTCACAACTCACATCTGGGAATATAATCAACTTATATTCCATGACTCATTACATGTGTCTGGCAACCCTCTTCTTGTGCTTTTGCTTCATTAGATTCCAAAGATGCGAGCTTTTGAGGTCTTAAGGCTACCTTTTCCCTGAGGCTCAGCAATTGTTCGTAGTGGGGGTAGTAAAATGGTGTGATACAAATGCTGTGATAATTTGTGATTGTTAAGCAATTTTGGGGGACTTCGTCGACAAAAGTCAGGCAATTTGTTCAGGAGCACTGAAAATATTTAAGGCTTGGGTGCACATTTCTGGACTGATTGTATTTTTAATGGGACAAGGAACGTTAAATGGAAAGACTTTGACATCAGCATTGTTCTGTTCTTTTACCCTTGAATAAAAATAGGATGTAAAATCTCAAATGGGATCAACTCACAGTAAAATGCTTTTAACTTTCAAAGGAAGTTTAAAGCACAATTTGTGATTTTATTTCTTAACCACAAAAATATGTGGGGCCTAATGCTATACCATGTACACAGTATAATGTGCACTTGGACTTCGGGGAGGGTATCTGTTATTTTCCCCGAGTTGTGACTGTTGCTGCTGCCTGCCTGTTTGCCTAGGCATTGTATTATGAATAGGACCAGCAGAACCATTGGGGACCCGACTACCATGAGGGTCTCGTGGGTCTCGCACATTCCTAACACCACCACCAGAGGGACTGGAATAATGTAAACTCACCTTTCCGCCGTCAACACTTCCCATTTCATCGTCTTCGTGCTCGCCACCCGGATGATGATAATGGTGCCGGTGGTCACCTCCGGCACCAGCTATGGCAACATCAGGCACTGTATGCGGGTTTGGTTTGGGGACATAGATCCCATCAGGACCCTTGTTACCCCCTACATCGGTGAGTGGAGGACCAGTAGGGGCGGTGAGTGGAGGAGCAGCAGGGAGCTTATCACAGCTTTCAGTGTCCGCGCCTTTGGCAGCGGCAAATGTCAGCTCAGTTTTGTGCACAAATTTTGGGCTATTCTGTTTGGACTCTCTCCTTTTTAGAACTACAATGGCAACAACTAAGAGGGTTGCCAGTATTACTGTCCCCAAAACTACACAGATTATAATAATCATCTGAATGTCAGACACATGGTTACTGTTTCTGGAGCTACTAGCTCCAGCGTGTGGTCTGTAAGGCACGGATTCATTAACGACTATGTGAAGGTTTGCTATTGAGATCCTTTGTGGATACCCATTGTCTTTCACCATCACTACGAGTTTGTGTATCTCTTCCTTGACGCCATCGAACTTTCTATTAACATAAACCTCCCCTGTTGACTCGCCTATGTGAAAAGCTCCATCATCACTAGACTCTGAGAGGTGATACATTAGTTTTTGATTTGCACCGTAGTCAAGGTCATGAGCGCTAATTTTGGTTACTACGTATCCGATAGGCACCTGATTAGAGAGATAAACAGTGTTATTGTCCTCTCTTGGAAAGTCAATGAGCGGCGCATTGTCATTTTCATCATCGACATAAATAACAATACGGGCCGTGTGATTTCTCTGGTTTCTGTTTTTGCTGTAAACCATTGCTACCATGGAGTACACATCCTTCGTCTCCCTATCTAGTGGCCTCAGCGTCGTTATGACTCCGTTCTTCGGATCTAATTCAAACACCTCGCTCACGTCTGAACTGACAATTTCAAAGAAGAATTGATTATTAGGAGGAAGGTCACCGTCAGCCGCCGTTACCTGCCCAACCTCGGTGTTTATCGGGACGTTTTCTTCAACGTTAAAGACGAATCTCTGAAGCGTAAATCTTGGTTCTTCGTCATTTTCGTCCATGATAGTGAGAAGTACAGTGGTGGTGGCAGTATGAGAATCCTCTCCAAGGTCTGATGCCAAGACACGAAACTCTAAATTAGACGTCTCTTCCCGGTCAAACTCTACATTGGCTCTGATGACGCCCGTCTTGGGATCAATCTGGAAGTACTTTCTGCCATCTTCGTGAAGCTCATACCGGATTTGGCCATTTGCACCAGCATCTTGGTCGGTAGCTTGGACCTGGGTGACCACCTCACCAAGCTCGTTGTTTTCATTTAGGGTAGCGAAGTACGTTTCTTGTCTAAATATCGGAGTGTTGTCATTGGCATCCATGACGTCGACCATCAGGTGGGCGGTGGTTCTCTGTGGAGGGTTTCCCATGTCAGCGCACTTTATCCGTATGTCGTGAAGAGCATGAGCTTCCCTGTCCAGTACAGCGATGGCCATGACTTTGAACTCAGTATCGTAAAGCTGCACCAACTGAAAATAGTTGTTGTCGAGTGAGCAGTTGAACTGTCCATTCTTTCCGCCATCGGGATCGTACACTGAGATGTGGGCGACGAAATAAGGCGCAGGTTCGTTTTCTGGTACTTCAGCATTTTCACTCCCTGTAAGAGAGTTGATTGTGATCTGTGGGGCGTGGTCGTTGATATCCACCACATTAACGATCACTTTCGTCGGAGTAGGCAAGGAATCCGCCCCTCTATCTTGCGCCGTGACACCAAGATTATATGACGTAGTATCCTCATAGTCCAGAGCCTGCTTGATATAGATCTCCCCACTTCTGAGGTTAATGCCAAAGATGTTGCCATAGGCTCGAAGCGTTCGTGCAGTGAAACTGTACTCTATTTCACCATTTGTCCCAGTATCCGGATCTCTTGCTGTGACTTTGATAATGGTGGTATTAGGCCTCGTGTCCTCCGGAACTCGGGCTTCATAACTGGCATTGAGAAACTGTGGACTGTTGTCATTGATGTCTACAACTTGTATATCGATAGTTATTGTTCCGCTACGTGGAGGGTTGCCACCATCCCACGCGATCACCTTCATCTCGTACGCGTTGTCCTCCTCGTGGTCCAGCTGTCCTTTTAGCGCCAGGTGTAAATCCACCGTACCATCGCTGGTGTTCCTCATCTGTAGCTCGAACTTGTTTGTGTCCGATACGAATTCATAGCGCTTGACACCGAACTCTGGACTATCATTGTCAGTGGCGGTGGGTATGGGGAAGAGGATCCCTGGCACGGTGGATTCTGAGAGGGATGAGGCCATCGCCTCCTGAGGGAAAGCTGGGGCATTGTCATTGAGATCGAGTATTGTGATAAAAATTTTAATGGCTTCAAAATACTCAACAGGCTGTACAGCAACATCCAGACTGATTTTACAGAGAGTTAGCTTGGGACAGATTACGTCCCTGTCCAGATTGACTGCAGCACTTAAGTCGCCCGTCCTTTCATCCAGATCAAATAAATCTCTGTTGTCAGATTGGGTCAGGTATGAGTATCGCAAATTATTCAGCACCGCCTGTGTGTACTTTTGGTTAAGTTTGGAATCTACCACAATGTTTCCAATGAGTGATCCAGCTGGCAACTCCTCTTCAATGATATAAGTTACGGGCTCATCTACAGCCTGGATTGCAGGTGCACACAAAATAGTCACCAGTAGTAACACAGCAGCGATGGACTGAGGTAAAGTGCGTAATGAACATGATAAAGTCCACAAATTTCCTTTCTTTCGTAAAACTGCCATGTTGATGTTGTTTTTCAACTCTTTACTGTGTTAACGCTTTTGATGTCTGTGATCATGTGTAAGTTTACGTCAGCAGTTTGTAAAATTAAAAAGTTGAGTTGGAATAAAAAGTTTTCTTTGAGATAATCGTAGTAGTGGAACTCATATGTACAGTTGATGAGTTTTTGAAAATCACACACGTCCACTTAAAGTAAACACAACTGATCTCTACGAGACACTACTGCTAGAGTGTGCCGCATTTGAGCACACACTAAAGTCACACAGAGAAAAAAGAAAACACGTAAGATGGGTCGATGATTGTCTGCTTCTGTACTCGATCGATGCTGCTCAAGTTTTATGAGGCAGTGTTGGAGAAGAAATAACAAGCTAAAGCTCGATGGCTTTGTTGTGTTGCAGGCACACGGAAACCACTGGTCTGGATCACTGACTATGCAACCACAGTGTCTCCACATCAGATCAGTAGTTGGAATTGGTTGCAGCACGCAGTCAACGTAACAACACAGCAGCCTCGCTCTGTATTCGTCCACAGTGTCACGTCCTAGAGCCTAGGTCCTGCAGCGGGCACGTCCTGTCCTGTCCCTCGGAGCCCCGCCTCTACCAACCAGTCTCATTACCACCGTACAGCTCTGCATGTCACCTGCATCGAGAAAACAAATACAATCGGACTTATTCATTGTGCTTCTACACAAGGGAAAGATAACATCTAATCAAAGACTAATTACACGTTTAGCGAAGAAAACCCTTTAAAAGAGTTCTTTCCTTTTGAGTTTATTCTCTTACTTTGTATAAGTACTTCAAGGCCATTAAAGTATTTTTGAACAATTATCAGAACATGTCAAAACACTATTCGCACTGGGGACGTTAAGTATCCATTGGTCCTAATAGTACAATTTCTTAGCGGGGGACCTTTTTTCTAGAATTTCCAGGTACACAAAATCACATGATAAAAGACCAGCATGGGGCGTCTTCTGACCAGTAGTTTCGCTTCGTAACTCTTCATAATGGCTACACATAACTCCCAACAGGTACAAGCACTTAATTTCTGGCATAACAAGCTCAAATCATCATTTTGTGGCCACGATCATTGATTTACCTATCGTGTCTCAAAGCCTCTCTGTCAAAATGCATCAGCTGGAAACTCTTTTAACAAAACACTTAACATACCATTATCAATGGTATTACTTGGACCATGCACATCTGTTTTGTATTCCGATCAACTCGGTGTTGCGTAAACTAAGTATATGTTATTGAATGCCCATTGCTTTTCATCAACTGGATCAGCCAACTATGTTCATTTCAAAGTAAAAGAAGGATCCGCGTGAAAAAAGATATTTATCAAATTACCTTTATTGTGGCTCCTTTAATAAATATTCCAAAGTCGTTATTTTTACACCCGACATGGAGATAGGTCTTTTGAGATTGCGACGTGTTTTGATCAAACAGATCTACAAATTTTAATAAAGAACGCAGTGTTATTCCTCTTTCAAATAACGCGGTGTTATATGTCACGATCCGGTTTTGCTATTATTCCTTTAACACCTACACCATAGAGAGTTAATCGTATTCTCCATGCCGTGTTTTAAAAGGCACCATCCATATGGATATATTGTGTCTGTGTGAAATGAGCCCATGTTTCTGCTGCCTCATGTTATTTGGATAATGGAAGAGGGACAGCTCGTGCAGCGATGTTTAGCATCCATCCTGAAGGATCACACTCACCGACACCAAAGGCACAAGCTGTACCTGTGAAATGCCTTCATCCACAGCAGGGCCTTCACTTAACGAATCTAACACATAACAGGCGAGCCTCTCTGATGAGCTCTGATCACTGACTTACACTCTTTTTGGTAAACGAGGATCTACTGCCTTCACCGAGAGACAGCCAAGCCTGTATGGATGAGCTGCTATTGATTGACCTCTATATTATTACTCTTTTTGGAGAGCTTCGGCACATGATTCTTTATTTTGCTTGGCATTTTCCCCCTTTTTGACTAATATCAAAGTATTGATTTGGGGTTTTTTAGGGGTGGAGGAAGTATCAAGGGGTAGTGCGGTTAAAGCTACACACGTCACTGTCTTATTGACATTCTGACTTGACAAACGATAGAAAAGTCTCAAAAGCAGATGACACAATGTCACCAACAGTCAGCCGCTATTTGTAGTTTCCGAACAAAACCTTGTTTAACTAATCTTAGGCAACCTGTCACAAAATAAAAAAGTTGAAATAAAAAGATTCACTCAAAATGATGGATGCGTTGTGTAAAGTAATATGCACTTGTTTTTGCAGATGTCAGGAATCGGCGCTCACGGAAAATCTACATTTATAAATCAGTACAGCAAACATTATCATTGCTTTAGAGTTCTCACATTGGTACTTAAATACTTGTAACAATTTCCATAAAAAAAGCATCAAGCCTCAGATTTACACCCTCTCAAAATCCCTTCAATTACTGGTCCTGCCTTAAGGTCTACATTTTACACTTATCCTTCTTATATTTACAAGACCTCATCAGTAGCAGTTGAGCTCTTTACTAGATGTACTTGTGCGCTGCAGATAGCTTCCATAAAGGTCTGATGTCCAAGTAGCACTTGTCAGTCTATTGATTCACATCATACAGGCAATTCACACTGAGTAGAAGGTCCATATTGCAGATTCAATATTCCAGAGATAAACTGCTTCGGAGGACCGAGACTTGTTCGGAGTCAAGCAACCGAGCTGGCTAATACCTAGAACGCAAGCAAGCCCATAAGTTGGGTACTACATCTATCATATGCCAATGAAATATGGCAAAAGTTGCCCCATTGGATCAAACCCGGGCGCATTTCATAACTGTTAAAATGGCTTCAGAGCCGCATGCAATCCCCATAATGGCAGACCCTTCTCCCTATGTACATTACAATCATATGCTCGACCACTCTAGGCTTTTCTACTCTGTACCATTTATATTTTGCCTCCTGGCCATTGCACTTTACTATATTGCTTCTACAACAAGTAACCCTTCATTGATGCTTTTTATGCGACCACCTTTAAACTGCTCGAAGGTCAAGAACCTTTAAAACACAAAAAAAAACACTAAGTGCCTCAACCATTAATATCTGTTTGAAAATCCGCTAATGAAATTTTTAAAAGACCGACCACATGGTGGACGATTGTTTTGGAAAATAACAATGAGATGACCATCATCATTAGACCAATCGTCTAATTCATCAGACATGCTTCCATGATCAGCATCAAAAAACACACAATCTGATAAAAATCTTGTGCTGTTTCTATCTAAACTTGCAACTGTCGGATGCCCAGGGGAGAGACAACTGCTGGAACTTTGGTTTTATGCAGTGATGAGGCGCAAATGACAAATTGCTTAATTGAAATATCATATTACGAGGTTTGATATTTTTCGGTATCGGAGGATTGGATTTTCGTGAAATAAAATCGGCATCCAGGGACTCAAGAGTAGGAATTTAGATCTGTAAAATATTGATCAAAATTGAAATGTGCACAGCGCACCATAAATTAAATTGATGAACTCTTGAAAAAGTATTCTCAGTAATTACAGAGCTGGATGCTAATTAACATCGATCCATATGGAAGTACTATTAATTAATTTCTATTTGGTTTGATATCCAGCTAATTTACCTGTCAAACTGGATCGGAAAAAAGGAGCTTCATTCAGGCGCACACATGTCCATTTATATACCTTATTGGGCGCAGGAAATTTGATCGGGGACACCCACCAGCGCAATCAAACACCACCAGCAATGGGGATATTTTCTCCATATTCTATCAACAGAAGAGTAATGTACAGAAATGAAACCGGCATTTGTCATGTTTGTTTGATCTGTAAATTGACAGTAGCACAAACACTCGGCAAAAGCGTGCGTGCGCCCTACGCCCGCTTGGGACATTCGACCTGATTCACTAAATGAATCAGTAAGAACATACCAACATTGACATTGCGCTTTTGTTGAATTTTTTAGCCGTGTGTTCCCCATACCAACCGCTTGTATCGTTTTTTTTTTTAAGCTGATTGTATGCGGTTGGGATATTATTGATAGAGCCAAAGTATCAACACTGTGGCTGCACATGGTAATAGACCCTGCAACATTTTGCTTGTATTACCCCCATCTCAGCCTTTATCTATTTGAACTTCCAACTCCCATTTCCCAAATCAATCTTCGTAATTTTTACTGCAAAGACACTTAATGAAAAGAACTTATACAATGACACTGAGAGATGTTTTGCATTTGAATTTTTAATGCAATAAACGATTTGAGAATGAGTGACGATTTGCCGGCGTTGCGGTTATAAATAGTCTCTTTAGCCTTCTTAATTAAACTACCGCCGGATCAATAATGTAAAGAAACAACGATGAAAGATTTTTCAAACATCTCTCAGTATATTTCCGTCGGTGTTCTATTTGCAAATGTCAAATTGCTTCTTGTAGAGTCTTTTATGTCTGTTCACAGCAGAATTACACTGTTCCCTTTATGTGCATAACGAGCAAGTTTGTATTCGCACCTGTCGTTTGTATGCACAAAATAAGCGACATAAAGAACACAAAAGTTCTTAGATCACACGGTTAGAAGAGGAATGAAAACGTAGATTGTGTACATACAATACCTTGTGATCCTGCGGAAATCTTACTGTCAGCCATCGCAACAAAACGGAACGGAAATTCACGCGCCAAACGTTGCTTGTTTCATATACAGTGTATTCACCTTCGAAGTATGGAGCTAAAAATACTTATATTCCGTCATTTTGATTTTTTTCCCTTCAGTGACACGGTGCACGACATCTCAGAACATTGACTCCATAAAATGATGACGATATAACGACGATGATGAATGTGACAGGACAAAATAATTCTTGTGGAAAACTAAAGCCGTGTCCATAGTGGCCAACTCCAAGTAGCCTTGAAACCTCTTGGCACAGCTCCTCTCAATCTGTTGAAAGGGGTTGGACAAGTGGACCGCCTACCGGTCACCCATTGATGGTCAGTACTTTTGCAAATGATTTTCGGCAGTAGCTGTCCAAGCTGTCCACCAATTCATGCCGTATTTGCGTTTATAAGCAGCTCATTCACGCTTGCGGAGGATCATATCAAGGAGATAATTAACAGAGGTTTCCTAATGAAGAACCCACTGGCTTTTCAATTTTCAGATTTACTCTTCAATTAAAATGATGCAACTAACCACAAACATGGGTTCGTAGGATAAGATTACGCTCAACTTGACTGACTTTGGATACGAAATAAAGTGGTTTAGCTAGAATTAATGCCATCTGTCAATTTATAAATCTTAATAAGGCTTAATAGGTTAACATGAATTGGGAGGAAATAATTATTTGTTATTGCAGCCTATGAAACTCATCAGAAGTTTTAAACGTAAAAGTATGAACGTCTATTAAAATTAAGTCAAGCCACCGCTACATTGACCAGTCTATCATTTGATTCAACACCTAAATATGTGGCAATATCGATCGGTTCAATACAATAATTTACCTTTGAATATTATACTGTTCCAATTTGCTTAATTCCAGGTGCATTCATCAAAAACTAATAATAAATTCCATCTTCAATCGTTGTGACGCAGTTTCTCTCTTGGAGAAGACTGACCTAGGTACAGTGTACTTGGGGACAAAATTGTTTTGAACAGAAACTGAACGGACGGGCAAAACTGCGCAGGGAGGGGGACACGGGTCCCTGAGGAGACCCAAACCACATGGCAAGCAGATACGTGAATAGCCAGCTATCCAGGCATGCAGGTTACCGCTGCTGTAATAACATGTTACGAGACTCTGCATATGGCCAAATTTTAATAGCATATTGGAGACCATGTTCTGGACGAGTGCATCGCTACGAGACCAACAGACAGTTTAGTTAATGAGAACTAACTGTGGAAGCATATTTTATTAATATAAGTACAGTTATCAAAATGATAAAATTAATGTTCATCCCAGTGTCCTGAAATTGGAAGTCAAATGGTTAAATCTTTCACAACTTTTTTTCAGTCAAAATCCCCCGATTCCAAAGTGCCTCGATTGCACTGCTTATTAGAAATTGACATACACCTGAGATGACATGACAGTCAGCGGGAGTTTTTCAGTTACCGATGGCGGGGGACCTTGCACACCGCGCTGCTTCTGCTCAATAAAGCTATCAGAATGCATATCTCTCGCCCCATAAATTGTCACATTTATTAAAGGCTACGATGAAAAGCATTCATGTCACCAATGCATCGTGTCGGACAGCCTTCTATTTCCCGCTGTTCCACCTAACAAACTCCATAAACATATGTGCGTGTCTGTCATGATATCAGTAACAATGATATTGAAAATTGTGGCTCATAAGTTTTTTTGGTCACAAGTGCAGTTTGACCTTAATTCGACACCAAACATCTGCACTAAAAGGATGATATGTGATTCACGATGACCACAGCACCAAAGATGAAAAACCATGTCGCAGAACCAATCCCGCTGCGGTCCATACAGCTTAAGACGGCATTTATATCCATCATACGGGGAGGAGGAAAAAGTGATGTAAATATACCTGGGCAGCATTAGTAGCAGGAAATGAGAGTTACCACAAAATTAATGACATCGATGGAATTTCGTCCGCAATAAAAAATGCTAAAAATGAGAACGCACTGCAACGACCGCTTTGTCTGACCATGACAAGTTACAAATCGGTGACTTGGTTGGTAATGGAAAAGTTGGTTCCATGATCTTATTCCAAGAATGGAAATTGTCTTGGTGGAAGACAGTGGGCGAGTGAACCTTTGCAGATTATTTTCAAATAACCAGATAGCTTATCGACAGCTCCAGAGCTCTGCCGAAGTTCGAAGATTGGAGTCGTAGATTGCGGTAATTACGAAGAACAAGTGGTTGAACCTATTGAGAGCAATTGCTCATAAGCAGTAAAAGTCTGAAGCTTACCACCATCTTCTACCTGAACTTATTGTCACGTACACATGTTTAACTAGTGGTCCTTTGGAAATCTTAGTAAATATGAATAAACCTTTCGCACAGGGCTTAATTACTTGCATGTTCAACGAAGCAGATACATTATACCATTGTTACGCAGAAAGGAATGAAATCCAAGATACATTCTATCACTGGCAAATTTGTGTTGTGAGAATCCTAAATTGATTTAATTTGATTCACACAGAGGTAATAAATGTTTATTTACCTAGACAGTATTCAGTATTTCCATACTTGCCGACAAATATTGATTTATATTCATGTGATGTGACGCATGTGTATATGATCGTACAAATCCCCAACAGTTGTGGAAAAATCACAGACCATCTTGCTTTTGCTTTGCGGACAATACTGAAGCACTAAGCCACCTATTTATAGCCTTTTATGTGCGAGTTGTGCCCGGTCTAAGTGATAATTAGGACTGCCGGACTGTCCAAATCTACGGATTGGTCTTGCTCCGTGATTCGGCAATCTGCACAATCTTAGATTGACACAAGGGATTAATCGTGTTTACTTTAGTCATGTCCGCATCGTAACGCGTTGATTAGATTGGCGTAATGGCACAACTGTGGACATCAGGTTAAATCACCCAGGATTAGGTGGTGCAACAACTTTCATTGGCCGAGAAAATGAAAAGAGTCATGTAGGAGTTCGTTAATCTCACACGTTAATTACAAATCATGGATCGTGGATAGTTTTGGGGCTTCTTTCGATCACTCTATCTTCTCGTCTCAACATCCCTTTAACTTTGATGCCT
The DNA here is from genome assembly GCA_038406175.1 of Haplosyllis leylae. Classification (NCBI taxonomy): domain Eukaryota; kingdom Metazoa; phylum Annelida; class Polychaeta; order Phyllodocida; family Syllidae; genus Haplosyllis; species Haplosyllis leylae. The sequence continues at coordinate 8,502 of JBCAUG010180793.1, read as the reverse complement.
GTAGAAACTCTCGGAAATGCATCAGTCTTCCTTAATGGAAGGAAGGATGTTGATCATATCATTTTGATGACTCACATAATCCTATCCATCTCACTCGAACATGCCAAAACAATGTAGTCTTCTTTTACAAATTCTTACCCCCATCTCCATACCCCATCCAGTCTCTAACAGGGCCAGGAAGGCGTCCATTGTCTACACACAGTTCCACAGCAAACCCTGCAATGTGGTTTACTCATCTGACTTGGCATGGAATTTCCTAATTAGGTTGCCAACCTCAACAATGATTGCACAGAATTCCCTCTTTCCCATTCTACACACTACACACAGATCATTGATCAATTGTTTTAGGACTAGAGGTACCGGTCTTCATCAAAAGGTAACGCGATATTCAGCGGTAAATGGTGACACAATATTTACCCGGGAAAAGAGTTTACTCACGCCGCATTGAGCAGTCGTGCAGCCGTGTGTGAATCATCTGCATATTTACCCATTAGACGACAAAACTAGCTGATGGCAATCCCAGTAAAACACACAACCCCTTCCTCCACGCATACGTCTTTTCCAAGCCGACCCTTTCGAAAAAATGAAATCGATAAAAAGCAATCACCAGCGAATATGGATTTGTCTATTAACTGCCCAGTTTGACTGCCATCTTCAGTTCAAAAGTGATCTGTCGCAGTATGGAACCAAACAAAAGTCTTGTCCGAATCGGCCTCGATTGGGATACATACCCGCAAGGAAAAACCATCAGCACCTGCTCATATCCACATATTTTCTGTCTCCCGAAGGAAATCTACTATAGGGGCAAGTCTTTCATCCACACGAATTGTTTCTAGACTTCAATATTTACTCACAAACTCAATGACATGCTCCGTCGATGAAAACTTCATTAAAGACACACGGCGTATACAAACAGAGAATGTAGATACATTTCCCTAAGGCGAAAGTTCCATTGTTTTAAGGACTTGTCGTCTGCGAATTACATGTCCTCTTTCCCCTCATACATGTACCAGTAGTCATTGCCTTCCTTCTCCAATTAATTTGCGCAATGAGAATATGCTTATCTCTCAACTGTTTTAAGCCTTTTTGGAGTGCCATAGTGTAAACCACGGACAACCAAGTAAGTAAGAAGCTATCTTGTCGACACCTACTTTTCTTTTTATGCCTCTCAACACATTTTTGTGAAGGATTTTCTTCTCAAATTCCTACAGGTTTAAAACTTCTTACCTTCCTTCTTTAATTTGGAATTAAATCTGGAAAGCTCCATTTACAAGAAAAACAATGTGGAAGCGTGTTGCTGAAAGAAGCTTTTCCCCGCAGGATGCCGTTGACAAAATATGTTGTTCCATTCAATTGTCCTTTCATAAACCCAATTGATCCCTACAAGAATTTATCAGTAAATTCCAATTACAGGAATTAATTGAGGGTAAATTCACCCTCCCTGAGATAACTTCGTGCTCTCAAATGGTGAATGAATGATGATAATACTGAGTGACTGAACGGATTGTTGGGATGAATTTCACAGACATGTGGACACAAACTAACGTTGCCATTGGGTATTTTCAATATATGTGCATATAGAAAGGTTGACAATAGATCTGATCCCCCAGGGTCTCGTCTCACAGGTGCGTGAGGTGTGGCTACATCCACACACAAGGTGCTCCCTTCAAGCGAAAATCCACACTCGATGACCGCAGAGCTACATCTGTTGACGAAAGATACCGAGAGAATAATCACGAGTGCAGATTCAACACATTAGTGAGGGTCAGTCACCCCCATCTTTATTCATTGTTTTCTTTCAATCTGCATTTCCCATTTTGGCTTCTTCAGCATTACAAATATAGAAATGTGTGGAAATGATAATTCTTGGCACACGCATCATTGGGTAACCTTCTGATGCCCTCAACCACTGTCTAAATGGCGATAATGACATATTTCCCATTACCTAAGGATTGATGGACAAAACCTTACCACCTTTGCTGCAAATTACGCGTACCTTTGCCCGTAAGTGGTAATCTATAATTTCGGGTGCGGTACAGCTCAAATGTAATGCCTTCATTAGGCAGCCACATAGCTAGCTTCTGTGCATGCGGTAGTAAGTTATTTACCCACGGGCTATCACTGCTCTGTGACTTTTGATCTTCGCAATTTCATTAAATTTACCAAATAAAAGGCAGCACCCCAGACTGCCATTAAAATACTCTAGTTCAGCTCCACTTGACATTTGGCGAAGATGTCGTTGGTGATTAAGTGCCATAAATCAGCTAGTCAATAACCAAATCAAACTCTTGTATGCCTCATAAGTGTGTTACGGGGTCACAAGTACTTTATGATACCTCACATCTGGCTCACGGCACTTGTGTTGTTAAAATTTGCAGTTTGATAACAAGAGGATAAATATTTGTGACTTTTGAGATCCGCCCTGAAACATGCATCATAAACCAGAACTGTATCTTCCTCACCGAAAGTTACTTGCAAAGGTAGTCTGTAAAATAGCAGTACAAATTAAACAGGAGTATCTATGATATTGGAAATCCAAATCTCTATTGTTTTCAAGTTTTGTTTTGCCTGGGCATGACTGGTCATTTGCCTACCTAACTGAATATGGTTACTTTACAATAAATTCTTTCTCGAAAATAGAGATCGTTCCATCCTCTGAACTACTTCCGAACAGGAAACCGTGAGGTGCACGTGTGTTACTCAATCGTGGAGCGCAACGTTCCATAATAATTTCGCTCAATATATTTTCGAATTGTATGACATTGTTGCATGTTACGTCTCTATGAGGAGAGCTTTTTCAGTTCCCTACTTTATATTCTTACATTGCCCAGGTGAAATACAGGTGAAACGCTGCCCCTTCTTTGTGCCCAGTAGTTACGGCTATGAAAGCAGAATAAAACACAACAAATTGTTACTGTTACAAATCTATGCTTGATTGTGACATTATTGCATCCATAATTCAATTCGCTCTGAGTGTTTAACATGGATAGCCTTTCAACATTTCGTAATTAAACATACTATATTGCGACATAAATTCATGGACATTACAAGAGTTTCATATCAAGCATAAAGCCTGTTTAAATAATGCATTATTTACATTCACTACGATACGGTATGGTAAATCAGTCTCAGCCGATTCAGGAAAACAGCCATTTAAATACTGGACCATTGATCAATTTCAAAGCAAACGATGTAACTGTTTACTGCATAATTGCAACAGTTGAATAATCCAATCTAAGGAGGAGTCTGTATGAATTAGCGTGTACATTTATACTGTCATATTTTCTTGCTCTCGTATTATGGCGACCAAAATAAAAATTTCATTGAGCTTAATTTAAAATTCATACTCTCCAGAATGAGTCAAGCAGTAGCAGTTGTCACGTTGCGCTTTCCGGTGGTTTCGAACCAGGACGAACCAAATACGTCAAAGAAGCAACTTATGAAACTACATTTATTTAGACATTACATCTGGCCGAGTTTTGTGTTCAGACACCGTCACTTTTCAAAAGATAATTTTAGGAACATTAATCTCAGAAAAATATGAATTAGTTAACTTCAACTGAAAGGTAGATATATATATGTATCTTCCACAGCCTTTACTTAATTTGCTTTGAAGAAAACAGCAATGAAAGGGAAATGTGTACGTTCACTGTCTGAATTAGCAAACGTATTTGCTTCTAAAGGCTTTTGGGATGTAAGATTGGCTCTTTTCCTTCAATATCCTTTCTCTCTATGCCTCGGTAGATTAAGAAAAGAAATGTTTTAAAACTTATCAGCCGTAAACATGCCATCTAGAAATATATCTTAACTTGTAATGTATGACACCTAGCACCCAGAGAAATTATCTATTTATACTCCTTATAACGATCATCAATAAAACTCCCGCAAAAACATCTCACGGAATACTGACAATGCTATAACAGCGAGCCATCGACAATCCTGAAAATAATTACAAACTCTTGAAAAATTTAGTGAGAGCTTTATATCAATGACACCGAGGCTTTTTATGAAAAATGAAAATGTCAAACAGACGAGAAAGATACACCGTGGTGCTGACGACCAAAGTACTAGGGTAATTGATGTGCTTTACATTTAATTATTTAACTGATTTATTCATGTTGGTCGCACTAAATCAACCTACAATAATATGTGAAAGCTATATGTAAGGGCAGGTCTATCAATAAGCTTGTAACGGACAATTTATGAGACGGAGCTAATGTTGGAGTTAACTCATGTGTTTGTCCCCATGATACAAATATTTTGGTCTAAATTTACAACATATTCATTCACATCTTTTATTTCCATCATTACAAGTCACCTCGTTCTATGAAAAAAGAAAGATAATGCAAAAGATAATGATTATTTCAAAGTAGAACGACTTCGTAAGCCAATCAGCCAGATGGTGCTGCCACTTGTGGCTGGTCGAACTTGATTTTCTTTCGCTGTTGCAGCAATTTCCCAACACGGGAAGTTGAAAAGAAATTTGTAAGAAATTAAACCTGTTGAAAGAAAGCCATTAGCTGCGCTTATCTCCACTAACAGTACAATTGCATGCGTAGTGCCTTCCATTATCTAAGCACAAGATCTGTGTTGGGACCACCATATCAGGCCAATAACATGGTGTGCGACAGGCAAACCTCCACTTTTCAAATCAAGTAATTATGAATCATAATATCTGAAGGGCCTGTAGCAGATGCATTATCAAAATTGAAGCAAAAACATTATGAACAAGTAATTTAGTGAAATATAACCTCGGGTATAATCAGGTAAGTATAGTTGTCACGCAAGCAGATGTAACCACTGTTTGGGACCACAGGTAAAGTAAAAACTTCCATCTTAGATCGTGACATACATTCACAAAGCAACACCTGTGCATCCTATGAGTGATGGGTTCTACGTAAATAGCAATGGTCATGGCATATGGATCATCGCACATTGGTAACATATCGAAACTATTCTTATTCCTTCGAAGTAACAATCAGCCGACTCTGCAACAACCTGACACCAAATCTATCACTTGGTCTGCGCGTTCATCTCACAAATCCGATAGACTGGAGTCAATTAAACGCTTCAAAATTCTTTCAATAAAACTTGAGGGTCAGACGTGCCAGTCACTGCTATGATAAACCTGGCATATTGCTACACTGTACATCTTTAACAATTTTCTTTCATTGCAGAAATGAGGTAGCTTGTTTGGAGGTGTAAACCTGGTACTACCAATGCCAAGAGCTGTTTGCTCAATTTGCAGTGACAGTTGGTCTACACAAAATAATGAGATACATATACATGTATTTAGGGCTGTCCGTTTTCAGATTAAAACCAAGTGGACATGACAAGCTTTCTCTACTACAATGTCACACAGAGGTGGATCTATTAGAAGTTATTTTGGCCTCTTCCCTTCATCAGCATACTGAATAAACCACAAACTATCTTCAATGATGTTACCGTCTTTACTTCAGACCAAACCTCCCCCCCCCCCCACAAAAATGACATGAAACAAATGGAATTGAAATGTATCATCGAGTCTTACCGCTATCAGACAGAAAGTCTAGTTTTCTTCCAAATAGATCCTCATGGATGAAGGGCCTTCAGGGTAAGAAATCCAGGAAGCCCACGACAAACTGGATGTAGACGTCGCATATATCTTAATTGTTCAGCAATTTTCCTTCTCGAGATAGCACATTAACTATTCTGGATCTCAAATGGCCTGGAATAAACCCAGTTCTGGCAGTAAGTCAGGTGTAAAATCTAATTACTTTAAATATTGGTCCAAGAAGCCAGTTTGAAAATTACATTGTCCAATTAGTTACCGACCGCTCAAATTCGAACTGGTTGCTACTGGGCTAAGAACCAGGCGTTCTCCAGAGGCAATTTGTTGAAGAAACATTGACAAGGTCAACTTGGTAAATCACAGCCAAACTATTCCAAATTGTAGCTACTCCGTCCGCTAGGATGTGCCGTGTTCAAATGAAAGTTTTCGCTTGACGAAGTTAATCATAAATGAATAGGAAAATGATGCCGATAATTTCAAACAGCATAGGTGTCAACTTGAGAGCTTATTAGCATGTGGTTATTCCATTGTATGGTATACTTCAAGTACATATGGTCCTAACTTCCACACGTCGAATACCTTTGTAAGGCAAATAAGCTTCGGTGGTGACAATCAGAGTGTCAGTATGGGTATTGATATGACTGAGCCAATCAGCAAATATAACTCAATTCTCCATATGTAGCTTTTGTTCCAAGTGTCAATGGGCCATCATTTACTATCACCTGCTTACGTTTAATCATGTGGTTTACTTCGACCTCACTACTGGGAACTTCCTCTTTGATTGAGTTAAAACAATGGATCGGTAAAGAGCGGTCGATAAGGGGGGCTAGATTGGACGCACGCTGAGGGCTATCCATGTGTTGGCAATTTTATGTGTACGAAAGGGGACGCATGGGGGTTTTCATGATATCGCTTAAACATTAATTACCCTTTGGAGAGTCATTGTCTAAGTTTACATAAGGATCATTGATGGCCTATTTACCAATAATTGCCTACCATAGAGATTCCTAAATAGATGTTTCTAAACAAAGAAACAATTTCCTCCCAAATTAATTCAGTAGCAGTAAATTGGTTTTACAGTATCTGTGTGCCCGATGTGTTTTTGTTTTGGCCCTATTTCCCAGAATAATTTTATTGCATATTGTTGTTCTTACTGAATGCTACCCTGCAAAACATCTGCCCTATAGTTATCAGTTACATGAGTCAGTAATTGTACTGAAAGCAACAAGAACACATAATGCTTTCAAATAAGGTAAATTTCTCATGGGGGATGAATAGGTCTTCAATTTTCACGCAACACGTGAGAAAAGATGGGACCACGGAGATAATTCATTAATCATGCAAGCCCCCTTCCTATTGCCAAAATCGCTCCATACATTATACATTCAATTACACAATGAAAGTTTAATAGAAGTTACTGTTTCTGTTATGAATTATTGAAATGGGATTACCATATTAGGCACTTGACAGATTCCAGCAAACCCATTTCTACAGCTTTTAGCTGAATGAAACCGCACATTGGTCAGTTAATGTGTGAACATATTGTCATCATTTGATGGGCTTTGTTCAGAGGTGACCGATCCATTTAGAAATAGACAACAGTCTGAATACTGTCTGCAACTATTCTGCTGTGGATTTTTTAACAAGCCACTTTTACAAACACATCAGTGACTACGGTTATTTCTACCTATTTATCCAATTTTCTAAAGATCATTATGCATATTTAACAAATTGCTTCAATGTGTGTGCAGGTCATTATTTTATTTCAAAATGTTCAAAGAAAATTATGAGGATGCACAATTAGCAAACAACTGGCCTAAAGTAGCAAAAGACAAAAGCGCATGATCAATTAACGCAGCTTCACAACGGAGTTAACCCTTATAAAATATGAATAAAAATGAACTTTCTGCAAACAATTGTATTTTCAAGTCACATTTTCTTAGCAAACACAATTGACATCGCTTTCCCGAAGAAAGAGAAAAACAAATGTGCTTTTATGTGTACACTCATTGTCAATTTGAATGAGGTGATATTCCTGACAAATATTGCTCATAAAAAGGAACGGGGGAAATTGCATCGAAATTTACATTATCTTTAATGTTACAGTACTTTTTTGGATTTGTGAAATTTTAAACCAATAAGCCCAAAGCGTACACAAATGTACTTTTCGCATTAATATAGAGCTTCACTTGATCGATAAAAAATCAGACAATTAAAGAGTCCAACACTATTAAACGATAAGTATGTTTTAATAACGTCACAATTTACACCTATGTACGTCAATTATCAACAATTACTACATTACCACACAATTAAGGGTGTCAAAATTACTGCCATAAAAAGGTCGTTTTAAAAGATCCAGCAGGCAATTTGATCGTTTCTGTGTGACACTTGGGTCCCATTGCTTTGCGGACAACTCAGGGATTCAGCCGTCTCACACGACCCATTCATCCCTCAGTAGCTCCTGCTACCCTCCCCATACTCTCATGTCGCATGGATAGGGACAACACACAATACCATAATGCCTATTTTACCATCCTCACCTGAATATCAAATCCATAACTGTTAAATTATATCCATCACAATTGGAACGAATTCATATTTGAAAGCGTTCTGGCGCAAAGATATCCCCTAAATCAATAGGAATGGGATGCCATTTGTATAAAAGTCAGCAGAAAAGTTATAAAAAGCAATTTCTATAGGGAGAACTAATGTAATTTATCCATACTTACATCATACAAAATAATCCATATTCACTGTGTGATAGGAGTTCCCAATGCAGTGGCATAATGCTGTAAAATCTATTGACATGGAGTCCAACGAAAAAATTTATTTAACCGTTTTTGCCTTTTTTATACTTTGAGATCAAAGATGCATATTTTTAAAATAACAATCAATTTTTATTTTTCAAATATCTTTAATATTAAGTGAAATATTTCAATTTTTCTTTG
>JBCAUG010180682.1:0-19851 GCA_038406175.1 Haplosyllis leylae | reverse complement strand
AAACTGCATGAAAATGAAGAAAATTTGGGCCAGGGGGGGGCGCGCGTCCCTCGACTCCCAATGTAGATCCGCCACTGAAATGTAACCAAATTACCCAGTAACCAAGGGAACCTGCATCAGAACCAGGAACATCAAGGGGGCTGCTCACTTTTGAGTTGCAATATGTACAAATTATGACAAAGTTTCAGTGAGAAAAGTTCACTATTGCATTGTATTTCAACCAGGATGAAGTGGATGCAAAAATGGCTACTCTATGCGAGATCACGTGATCACAACCGGAAGGTGACGTCATAAGAAGACCATTGTTTCGTTCGGATGTTACGTCATAATCATTTGCCATAAAGACGTTAACGACCACGACACGCAACTTGCCCAGAGGTACTGGAAGGGGGTTTTAATTGCAGGTTAACAAACAAACAGTTGTTTCCTGCTCGAGGCACCTTATGGGGAAATTACCCATAATTGTCGGTTAACAGTACCGCATGATCAAAGCATGTGCAGTACGCGCTCAGTTCCCTTGGTAACCCTCTGTTGTCAGGGCAAGACGTCCGTCTCCTCCCCGTCCTTCCATCCGGTCCGGGAACAATCGTTCCGTTCAGGGGTTTGGCTGAGCCCTGGAGGGGGACACACCCCGCACGGAGGCCTCCGACTACCGGGCACAACCCCCTCACTACCCCGAGGACAGGGCCCAGGTTACACGGGAGGGGGATACATTTAACCCCCTCAAGGAACAATAGATCTGTATTCTCCATAGAAATTATGACATACGACAGACAACCCTGTTCCAATGAAGAGTTCGCCTTCCTATTTTCTGTTTCAGTTCTTACAACTAACATTTCAGTTTTCACCATTAACATCAACAGTTAATCACTGTAACGGAAATTACAACAAGCACCAAAAGGAGAAACTCTGTTATCATTTTCATAAAACGAAAATTTGTACGTTTATTTTTGTTTCCACGAATTACACTTTTCCCACCACCACGTGAAGGCAGTGGAATCTTCGTTGCGCGTTTAATTCTCATTCCGTTTCCACATTTACTATAAATACATCATCAGTGTCTCATTAACAGACTAAAACCCTCAATTCCCAATCACAACACTGAGAACTGAAGATAAATTAGAAGGACAGATATTTACACAATGTACACCACGTGGGAGGAAGGCTGGGTGGGTCGGTTTGGGGGTATACGAAGATAGCCCGTCCCGGTTTGGGGGCACGGAGACTACAGAACGAGCTTCCATGCCGGTTTTAAGCACATTACTCTATTGTACATTATCATCATTTACAAATTCCAATTGTTACTTAGAACCTATATGTATAGCAATGTAGTCACAACACAGAAGTGTAGTAGGAGGCTATCACGTTTATGTATAGAATTTAGTGTTCCTGGCTGATATACAGTTATGTCCTCAGTTTCCATGGCTTCATGACCATGCGGTAGCAGTGGCACATGCAAAAAGTTCACAGAAATGTCAGCGCGGTTTTCGGTGAGGACAGTTCGTTGTCAACCCTGTTTGCCCGAAGGAGTTGGCTCAGACAATGTCATGAGACCCGTGTGTGTCGTAGGTACCACTTTGGTACCACTAGTGCCAGTGGTACCATATTTGGTATAATGGTTCCTTGTACCCAGTGATCGGGGCCAATCACAGTAAACTTCCGCTGTGCAACGTAAGCAGTTTCAAAAGAGTGCTACGTTGCTCGCCTGGAATCAACCATTGTTCCCGAGCTAGTCAGACCGGAAGCGATCAGGGTACATCCGGTTGAAAACACATAGTCAGTCGTCTCATGTAAGTTGTTCATTTCCTAAACCCTGCTGAATTTTACTACAGTACTGGAACTGCATTTCTACAGGGAGTTCCTTCTCCTTCTGTAAGTGGTGGATGCAGCAGCTGCAGGTGCAGGGGGTGCTGCAGGTTGCTATCATTGCTAGGCGGTGATGGCTCCGACCATGTTTGACGACGTTGATAGATTGAGTCCGGATGGGAAACCGCCGCTACCCAGACTAGGGGGACTGTGGCTGCTGGACAGGTTCAAACCCGAGGAGAATCCTGCCAGGCTAGAGCCGCCCCCGCCCACGCCCAGACTGGGCGGGTTGTGACTGAGGGGGAAGCCGCCACCCATGCTCTGGTGGTGTGGGTGTTGACTCATCTGTTGTCCCATGTAGCCCATGCTGCTGAGCCCGCTGCCGCCCCAGCCCATGTGTCCGTGCATCGCAGGGTTCAGGTTCGGGGAGCCGAATGTGTGGAACGGTTTGGCGTCCAGCGGTCGCAGCAGATCGTTCATGCAGTTCTTAGACCCCTTCTTCTTAGACTTCGTCGACATCTTTCTGTTTCTTGTTTGGATGCCATCTTTCTTCATTGTCAATGGTCTGTTAACCTGTGAAGATAAAAAATGAAATGATGACAAATAAAATGCTAGAAGTCAAAAAATGATTTCCGTGAATAGGTTTGTAGCGTAATATTTTGGGAAAAGCAACTAAATTTTTGCCTTGCCTTTTTCCCCTGCTGTTAGATGTTTTGTTAGAAAAACACATTAGACTGGGGAATTAGACTGGTTTATCTATGTATGAGATCAGGGTCGGGCGTCACGGGATCACAGATCGACTGAGATTCCTGCCTGATTGGTCCGATTGATCAGGCGGGATTTATGTCAGATTGAATGCAGAATTTTTACATCTCCTGGCGGCGCGTAGATTTCACAAACTAAAGCTCCTCTCGCCGGGAATCAACAGTTTAGAACTGGTCTAATAATGTAATTTGGGTTTCCTGTGGTTCCCCGTGGCTCCGAGTTCCTTTGGTCTTCTTGTTTCCCTGTGTTTGGTCACAAAGGACCTAGTCTGGTTTGTTTCACACAGTGTATGTTTGTACACTAGGGTTTTAATACCTCAAGGTTCCTATTGGTTTTAAGTCTCTCTTGTGAATTACTTCAGTACAAATCTTTATCTAGATAAACATCTTAAGCCCAGAGCTTTTCTTTCTTATCAGAGAACATCTCCAAACTTCGCATTTTGGCAGGATTAGTTCATTTTCACCACAGGAACATTTCTTTCATTTTGGATTTTGGAGCTTTGGAAGGTGATTCTGGCGAAATTAAGAAATTAATAATAAATATCCAAACAACGAACGTGAACATAATTTCGCGCCGAACAAAGAAAGAAGAAGTGCCAATTGATGCGAAAATCTCTGCCAATAAAATTAATCCATTAAAGTTCTATTTCCATTTCTTAATTAACTAATTGCACTTCTGTTCCAGGAACTGTGCTGGGACAGAAAACAAAGGTTAGAAGCATCAGAAATTAGCTAAAATCAGCATCTGAGCAGGAGGCAAGTTGGCTTCATGTTTAAAGTGAGAATAAAAACTAAGTTAATCATGGAAATTAGTCTTTATCTTAGATCTAACTTGTCCCTGAAATTCACGACTTGCACTCTTCACCTTTCTATTTCTGTCCCCCTCCCCACCCCTCACTTTGCCTCTCTTTCTTCTCAGATATTAACTCTGTAGTCTTTGCTCTCTAGTCCTCTGTAGCATGTGATGGGTTCTTATCTGCATCTTATCTTCCCCTGTGACAGTACTCCTTTATATCTAAAATGGCTTCCCTGCCCTAGAATAGCTCCTAATTAGGAATTTACCTCCCATCAACAGAATCTTAAAGCTTTGTATTTCCATATATGGGCTTCCTAATCTTGATTCAAAATCTCTTTTATTCAGCTATAAGAGAGAGAGTTGCTTATTCAAATTGTACTGGAAATCAAGCCAATGAAACTGAAGATATTGCATTACAATTCTGCATGTTGAAAATTGTGTCTATCATACTATGTATGTAGATTACAAAGATATGCTTACATTGTTAAAACATTTACATGTATGGGAAAAAGGAAGACGCATTTTTGCCAGATTTTTTCATTGAATTTCCGCAGACACTGTCTTGGTGTATTAGCTGGGTGTACTGATTCTGTGTAGCGACGCACAAACGTGTTGTGACAGTTTAATGGTGAGATAAGACGCAGCGTCTAGGATTACAACGTTCTTATGACGTAACGTCACCTATCAAGTTAACGTCGTCTTTCACAACTGACGCCATTTTACTTATTTTCTTTCACTCTCAAGCTACATTGAAATACCAGGATGTATTAAGTTGAAGTCAAATGTTTTTGTGTGAAACTTTTGAAGTTTGTTGAAACTTTTGGTTTTTGACTTTTTGCCATACCAGGAATGCAACCAGCAGATGTGTGTTGCTTACATAAACTCAAAACACAGACAACAATGCCTCGACAAAAATACCCAATTTGTAGAAAAGACAAGAAAGAGTAGAAAAGAATGGGGGTAATTTTAGTATTGCATGGTGACTGTTCAAAGGATAGGTACCCCTTGCCCCCTCGTGAAGCACCCAGTCCCTGGTACAGAAAACCAAGAACTACGAACAATGGGACTGAAGATTAATGCTTCTGCTGACAAGTCCCAGGCATTTAGTTTGTTTTACTCAACCAACATGCTCATTTCAAATGGAAAATTGAAAATTATGCCTACTGTGCCTAAAATAAGATGTTAACTGGTCTTAAGTGTGAAGTTGTTGAAAAGCCCCAAGAATTGGTAATATTATGGCTGTGAAGAGGAGGGCTGACTCCCTGTGGTGACAAAATATGGTTGAGGAGCCTGCATAACTCACACACAACAAGGGAAATTCCTCTTTTGGTGTTTGACAATCATTTCTGTTGTCCAAAAAGAACAAAAAATCTCATAAAACTATGATAATTTAGGGCAACATACAGAAGATTGCTGCAAAATTTGTTGGATAAAATGCAGCAATCTAATTTTTTTAGCTTTGCACGTGTGTGCACCAGTGTTATCTATAAATTCAAAAATATTCTCCAATAGATCACAAAAAATAATTTCAGATTTCAATCACGTACCTTGCCTGATACAATAGATCGCCATATAAAGACATTTTGCAACATGCTGGTAGCAGATATTTATGGCTTACTGGCAGAAAACTGACATTTTCATTACAGTTGATGATAAAAATCTGAATTATTAAAATATCATTGAAATGTTACACATAATTTAGTGATATTCTAATAGCTTCATAATTCAATGAACTATTTGTATCACATTCAATTTCAATAGATATTCAATCAATTGATGTAAATATAATGGAACATTGAATGAAAACAGCTGCATGGATGGAGGATGTCACTGCAGCTCAGCATACAAATGGCGATATTTAACACTTGATTCGCTTTACTGTTAATATTTTTGGTAAGTGACCTGGAATGATCTGGCTACAGAGGACATGTTACCAGGGCAGTTACCAAGGCAACATCAAGATATGGTCATCTGTTAGATTGAGCATCATCTGTAACGTTTATTCATAAACATCCAAAACTAAATTATAGATCTAGAATTTTCATTCCTAAACGTTATCAGTTAAACGGGGCACGGACTACGAGAAACGTTCTCGAAACGCACACTCGACGTCTTTCACGTCCTGGATGGTTTTTCGTCATTGTTGATGTTTCTATTTCAATAAATCTTGTCCACGTAAAAAGTAATGGATTTTGACACAGTTATTTCAAGCTGATCTGCCTCTATCATCTGCATCATCTGCCTGTATTATCTGCGTGATTAACTCTGATAACATGACCTAAATCTGATCTCTTGTGCAGATAGCCCTGTGGAGGTTATAGTACATGATCTCTATGCAGATAGCCCTCCTGAAGGTTATGCTCAATGATTCCAGGTAATCAGCCATGAAGGATCTCCATATTTGGAGGTCAGATGACAGATTCAGTTCCAACCTGAATCCCTCACATTCAGTAGTATTTCTGCTACAATTTCCTTCTCCTCTCTATCATTTTGTTAACTTAATGACCATTGCCCAGTCTGGGTCAAATTTGGCAGAAAATTGTGCAGCATGTCTGGAGATTGGAATCACATCTGGAAGGTTGACCACTGCATGTTATTAATGTGAAGCAGAAGTGGAGGAGATGTGCAGTGGAACACAATGGGATTATGATGGGTCTCTGACCCACATGTTACTGTTTACTGGGATGAATACTCAGATAGGGATCACTGGACATGGAATTGATATCTAATCAACTGTGAATTCAACTGGACTGAAGGGACTAGACTGGCTAATACAATCACAAGCTAAAATCAAGCATGGAAGAATGTCCATTGATTCCATCATAAACAGAACATGTCCCTCAATTCCTTTCACAATCTGGACACAGCACAGTCAACAAATTTGGTGCAAAACTACATGTAGAAGGAGAAATTCCTTCGTTTTACCCTTTTTTGGAATTGTTGATATGTTCTACGCTGGTGGTTGGTTACCACCCAGAATTCTGTGACTGACACGGTGTGTTATTATCAGATCAGAGTCTTCACAGGTGGTGTCACTGCAACCTGACACAGCTTACCTGAGCTTTACCTGTGATTACCTCACATTACATCTACACCTCAAATATTCCAAGGTGTGAAGTTCTTCGTGTCATTCACAAACACATAACTTTTATTTATTTTCACTTTTTTTTAATCATAGTACAAGAAGTTTCAAATGCAATACAGCATGGACAATTTTGTTAATTTTTCAGAATATTTTGGCGATTTTTTGAAAATAAAATGGGATGGCTCTTCCGAGGATATCCGACCTGCAGTTATATTTAGTTACGTCAGTTGCCTGGTCAACCGGTCCATTAATGATGACCTAGAGCTGCCAGTAACACTATCGGGAAGAATCGCCAAAAGTGCAAAATTATCCGTCTTATACACGGAAGGGAATAACCCTGATATTAACCTGTAATCTGTGAGATAACACTATGATATCTCATGATATCACAGGATTACAACTCACACCTACTCACGCTGTCACCAAGACGATGAGCGCATATGTTTCATGTAAGAATTTCCAAAACTAGCAATTAGAGTTTCATGGAAAAAAAGTCTTGTTAGCTCAGGCGAGGGGGATGTACGAAAGAAGCATGAAATAGTACTTTTTAACCAAGGACATAATTTAGTAGGATTGTTCTTCTAATAATTCTTGCATAACTTGGTGTCAAATCCCTCAGTTTGGCTGGAGCCTCTACTTGCCATATGTTAAAAGGCTCAAATACCTTACATGGTACGGTATTGCCATCAACCATAATAACAACAACCAATGTCAGGACTAATATGACACTAAACATATACCCTTATGGATAGGGTCTCCCACAAATGCCATGGGTATACTATGGGTAGACCTTGGGTATGCCAACAAGTCTTACTACAGGCTCTTTAACTTGTCTGACACCAGAAGGAATAACTGGCCCCTTTCTGCCACCACTAATTTGTCCTTTACAAAGTGAATTTTGTCATTCTTGTCCTAATAAGGCAGTTAGTCGTCTAAATGGCGCCGGGAATGCTCAATTCTGTACGCAACTTTAACCCTTCGTTTCCCGCAGTGATTTTGTCAAAATATTTTCTGCATCATGTTCCTGTTATTTCCTTCAGGGGAAAATCTCCCTCTGATACAAAACAACCTATTCAATTTACTAAAAATCCAACAATGAATTTTTATATTAATTATGAGAAAAAACTCGCGCATAATCTGAACACAAACATTTAAAGACTACTACATTTTTTTTTAAAAAAACCAATAAAACTCGTAAGAAAATCTGATTCTTGAAGTCCTTGGTATTGTTAAGTGACCCTGCACCTCAAACTGCAACGTTGTTAAAGTCACCGCGAACGATCAGTAGATTATAATGATATGATCTGATAGTGAAAGGCCTAGTTGACCTGTGGTCCGTTTTTGACCACTGTCTTCACTGTTTGATAACTTCAGGATTCTATTCAGTTATCTGAACTTTATAGTATAACCTGTGGAAACCCAATCTTTGTACCACTGATAAGTGTTGAATACTTCAGTCCCTATCTCATGTAATATTACCTCTATATAACTAAAATAAATGAGCAACAATTCAGTGACCAATTCAAAAACCAAAGGTAACTCAAGTACCACTGGATGGCTATCTGGGAGTAAATAAATTACCTACAATTATGATGGAGAGGTTTTTGAATGATATCTATGGTTATCTGTGAGATAGGATCAAGTGAAGAAAAAACTAATCTGGTCCAACCAATCAGGGAACGTGTTTTAAAATATATTGCGTCGCCAAAGGGAAGTTAAACTAGAAAATCAGATTGGATGTGCCAATTATGATAACAGATCAATGTTTGATAGGAAGGCACCAAGGGCGCCCAGGGGACCCAGGGAACCCTGAGGGAAGGTAAGGTGCAGATAGGATCAAACTTCAATTGTAGGCTCGTGCATGCAATATGAATAGGTCCGTATTGCATGAGCCTAAATGAGCACCGACAGACGACAGGCAAACGACTGTATGATTAAAGATGAGCCAATAATATAAAAGACATAGATATCATCAGGATGGTCAGCTCAGAGCGTTGGTCCTTAATTCGGACAGAAGTATGTGATGCTATCTTGATAAACTATGAAGTGGACACTATCCATCTTTCATGCTGAATACCATAATTTTTGCAATAAATTGCTGTCAAATAAGTGAGCGAAGGATTAAATTGCAACAATGTTGCGGACAGAATTTTCAAAAATTCAGCGTCTCGGTGTTTTCAATGAGCGTCTGTTGTTTGACGTTACAAACGCCGCGTCCGTTCTCAGATCTACTGGAGCTGATAGCTTTGTTCTGGAGATGTAAAGGAACGCAGACCTTAGTTATGACAGCGTCCTGCATTCTTTGTGCAACTGATAAAGTTATAAACGACCATAGATGGCAAAAGTCTGTGTTTCTCTGATCTTCAGAAAGACTTTTGAAATTGACCTGCTTAGCATTGACCCATGGCCCCCTGAAGTCCTGTACTCCCCAGGGGGTCCTTAATGCCTTTACTGGTCATTCCATGGGCCAGGGACCACGGTTTTATGGTGGACTGTAGCATAGATAAGATCTATGGATAGGAGCAGGACCACCATATATGGTCGGAGATACGATCTCACAGACCAGCAATTGCAGCAGTTAAAGTTTTCTTGTTTGTGTGGACAATGACCATAACAGCCCAGTCCTGCTCTATTCCCACACAACTCCCTTTGGTCCTTTATTCTGTGACCAATTCTCTAAAGGCAGCAGCCCCTATCTCTGCCATCCATAAGGCATTATTTCAACTATAAGCCCCTGCATCCACTGGCCTTTCTCGGGGGTTCGTTTCCCTCCATTTATATCTCTCAATGTCCCCATAGCTAAACAAAGGACCATCAAGCTAGCATCAGAGCACAAATTGTCCACGAGAAAGGACTTGAAAAGTCAGAGATAAGCATCTCCAGACAGAGAGAATGAGTGAATGGCAGTTTTTGACTTGGGAGTATTGTTGATGCTGGAGACTGGGACTCAAGTAAACTCACTCATATCTCTGCTGTATATCTCACTATGTCACCTCACTATCTTGTCATCAGTCATCAAGGGCCTTTCAAAAGTTTGGGGGATTGTCGTGAGGCCTTGGGAGGGTAGGGGGCTTTGCTTTAAAGTTCTTTACAGTACCTCACACTTGTTTGCTATTGTGCATTAATATTTAGCTCATATTTGTGTATATTGCCCCTTTTGATCTCTTTCAAGTTGTAAACATATAAAATCCTGGGGCCTGAAGCTACATTTGAGATTTCAAGATTTTTCCCATGGGAGTGTGTGAGAAATCAAGCAACACAATTCCCTAATTAACATACTTTATCATCTGCAAAAGGATATTTCCACCAATTTTCTTTATTACCCATCAAGCTTCTTAAACATTAAGTAAGCTTTTTGCCAAACGAGGCAAGAGTGCATGTCTTTCTGTGTTTTTTTACCCACAATGTTGTTACATTTAGGGGACAGTAGATCAGAAATGCAGTCGCGATAAGACGTAACGTCTTTTCATGAACGACGCTGCGTCTGGAGCCAAAACGACGTCGTGGCAACAGAAGCAAAAAGTTGGGTGTTTTAGTAGAGAGTCTTCCCGCCCCCAAAATGTGTCCAACATTTGTCGAACAAATTCTTGGCGGGACAAAAACCTTGAGATGATCAAAGTTGAACTAGTGATGTGATCAGACAGACTGAGATTGGATCTTGTCATAAATGTACCAAATAAGTACAAATCAGATCACTTGCTCAGATATAAGTGCGGATGTGAAAAAAGTCTCACTAAACATTCTTTGCTCTCTTTTTCACAGATAAAAGTCGCATATCTATCTATGTGGCTGCAATTTATACAAATAAGGACTCAGATCTCAGATAGATCAGATAAAAATTCTGTTAAAATGACCTAATTTAGATTTAGATAAATATACGTTTCATTTCTTCAGCAAATAAAAAGGTAAAACGGCCTCATGCTAGTGTGATAATGGCTAATATTGATAAAATTGCCAAATTTGGAATAGAGTCTGTTTAACTCAATTTTAGGAAGTTTGCGACAAATTAGGAAAACAACGGGATGAGATTATAAAGTAGACTAACACTGCCGCCCCCTCCCCTCCCTGTCGCATGGACGCCCCCCTGCGGGGAAGATTAAGGCCTCAAGATTCAGGTAATTGCGGTTCATCAAAGATAAAGGATGAACAGGTAGACATAAGCTAACATACAGGTAATCACAGGTAACTAGTAGCCGTGTGTCTGTGCAAGGGGCGGGAACCTCAGTCGCCCTCTTGGGGAAAATGTAACTTTAACATTTATTCAACGTAATGGTACAATAGACTATAGAATATTTCCTAATAAGGCAACAATGCGCTGTTACAATACTTTACCTTTAATGGCGGGTTTCGCGTTTGACTTTGCACCTCAAGCGGTGTCATCCGGCACCAGACCCTGTACCCCCGGGGGTGGGACGGTAACAATACTCCTCGTAAAAATATCACTAACTAACCGCCCCCTTAAAAAACATTTCTCGAGTGTCAGAATTCGGGAATCTTTATGTCTAAAAGCACGTGTACTGTCACTAATATCAATATTGTTCCACCTTAAGTAACTGATGAAGTGTTAATTTCATGGCCTGTAAAAATGTCATGCCACCTTAAACAAAAGGAAGCTCGTTAAATGTCTATATCAGGTGCGAAATAAAAACAAGTTAAGTATTTTATATTGTGGAGCTTCCACTATCTGCGGAGTGACACTGATTTTGACAGTGTCTCAAGCTAAATAATCTCAGTAAAATATTGTTCAATTTAAATAAATACGTTATCCTTTCAAATATACCCTCCGCTAATGGTTTGGAATAAATCACTGCCATGACAACTGCACAGTTAACATTTCTTTGAATTTTTCGTAAAGCAATGCCATTCTTTAATTTTACCATTTCTACCCATTAGAAATTACATAATTTCATTAATTTATAAAACCATTAAAATTGACTTATTAATTACTTATATATTCCATTAAAATGTTGCACAATCCTGATTAAATTTTAAAATTTCAAACTTGACTTCCTTGGTACCTGTAGTTACCCGAGTGAGATCAAAGGAACCGGCACATGCCGACACCGGCAGGTGAGAGCGGGGAGTCTCGGGCAGACAGCGGGCGAGAGCCCCCCACGTCCCCGTCGCACCCCGCCACTATTCCCCCTGAAGCTATGCGCCCTCTCACCCCCTTCCCGACCCCCGTCATCCCCTTGTGATACTGATACAGTTAGTTAGTAGGGATAACTTTAATAAGGTTTCTATATTAGGTCATCAAACACTCACGGACCCCTTGCAAGGATTCTCAGTGCATGGTGGTTTGACTAGTTAACGCTACTTCAAAGCTCCCTCTTCTATTGTGTGCGACATTTTCTACTAATCACCATTAATGTTGTATTTTTCACATAGTTTTGATGACCATTTCCCATTGAGTACGTATATACATGTAATACGTAAGTGCTGTGATTTTAGAGACCCCACACGTATGTTAAAATTACACAGTTATTTTAGAGACCGCGCGAAGGCTCTGATCACACGGCGGGACCCCCGACTCTCCCCGGCAGACTGTCTGCCAGCCTCCCCATAGAGAGCCTCTAATTCACCGCAAGTCGTTGAGCTAATGATCCTGTGGGATGCAGGGGTCTGTCGAACTTACTTAGTGAACAACAAGATAATTATGCGGAGAAAAACATCCCCAAATAAACAATTGAAGGAATATCAAATTTCTACCAAAACCTGTAAATGTCTTTCCGTGAATCCTTGTTCAGTGTAAGAGACGTTGTCGGAAAAAGAGATAAAATTAATACAGACATTTCCCACAATAAATCACCTAGGAGACGTGTTTCTTCTGTAGATACTAAGAATTTTTTGGGTGGTTAACTTACAGAAATATCAGAATAATTAGATGGATAAGTGAGAAGGCTCCAAATGAGGACAACAGATGACTCAATACAAACAGAAAAAAAAAAAAAATTTTGACAATATATTTTTAACTTTATTCTCTTTTTTTTTTTCAAACTGTCCTTACTGTCCTTGGTAATTGGTATCATTCCTCAAATTTCTCTGTAATTTTCTGAGATTTCTCTATTTTCTAGAGTTTTTCCTGTATTTGGTGACTCGCCTCGCGGCTGTATTTCAGTGTCGCCTGTACATGTGGCCCCGGAGAGCTGGAGGGCAGGTTTAATTCCTAATGGAGATTTCCTCTTGTTTATTGTGTAATGATTCCTAATCGCCTCGTTACTCGACTAAACCTTAATGTTCTAATCACCAAGGAAACCAACAAGTTAAACGCATTGAACGCAATTTAACTAATAAATGAGGGTTAAAAGCAGAACCAAAACACCCCAATCACGTCCTTCAAAAAAACAACTAATGTCAGTCCAGATTGCAAATCTTCAATTGAAAATTATTTGATTTAAATATATAAGTAAATTTTTGGCTTTGAAGGATATTTTTCAAATTTGTTTTATGATAATATTTTTCATTTTCTTCTTCGCTTTGTTGCATCTTTCGTTTGATAATGTCGTTGACTTCAACTTATCACCGCCCTTATGGAAACTGAATATAAAATTTTATATCTTTGATACAAAATATGCGCTTTTCATTCTCTGCCCAAATTCTATATTTGTTTTGTATTTTAGAAGTATCCGCGCTGCAGTGATGCGCGTCACAATTATATGATTCTCGTCTTTCAGTTTAGTCACTGTATATGACCATAATTGGGCAGAAATGGGCGTTAATGGACATTTAAGCACCCCTGGTCACCCTCCTTCCTCTTTTAAAGCACCTTTTCTCCTAATAAGGGGGTAAAAGCAATTTAAGGGTATTAGCCAGACGCCACAATGTCGACCAAGAAAAAAAAAGATGAAAATCTCTCTCTCCCACTGGAATCTACAACACCATCTCTCCCACTGCCATGGTAACCTGCCTTGGTTACAGATTTAACAATCAGTGGCTAATATGAGCAAAACAATGTTGAACCATTGTTGCGCATTAACACTAACTACCACTGTAGTGTGAGTTACCATAGAAACTGCTGTCTTATCGCTGTTATCTACAGATAAACCAGCTTGTCAGATACTTTTTACCAATTTTCTGACACCTTCGCCTGGTGTTTAAAATTTGCGGGTACGGTGGTACGGTTACTTGGGGTATTGTTTCGTAGGGTATGTTTCCGGTGCTAAAACATGTGTTCTATGGAGTAATTAATACATCCTGCCTAATTTGGGAATGGAAACTGACATCTAGATAAGGATCTGTAACTGAAAGCATACCTCACTATACCCAAAGTACATGGCTCCGTAAAAATACTGGTATTTGGCGAAAGCGAATACATACTGCATGCTAATAAAACTACAAATGTGTAGAGTATAGTGTATTTACTTCCATCATTGAGTACTACTGAATAAGTACTGATTCTGATACATTGATTGTCCTAATAAAGGCAATGAAAACAGGAAGCCAAGCCAAAGCTATTACTGCACAAAATGGTGGTACCCTTGTGTCTAGGGTACAACAATGGGACAGAGAACACAAATCAATTATATCTGGTAAATATTACCATTACACGCAGCAAACCCATTCATTCATACTCTGGCCATAAGAGAACTTTTCCAATCCATAAATGGACAGTATTGACTGATTTGCTTTTTGCTATGATATATAATGATGAATCTGACTATTGAGGCATCCATTCATGGGAAAGGGCAATTGAACCAACAGACAATGGAAGCTGGAGTTGAACCTGGTCATTTGACCTTAGAAACTTGGATCAATATATATCAATTGAAAACAATTGATATCAATGCATCACAGTGCAATGACAATAGAAAGTGATGATCACAAAGTCTGGTTATTGATCTCTTGGAATAATGGTTGACTACATACAGAGTCTACAGCCAAATAAAATGTCTATAAATCAGCACATTATAATTGAATCTTAAAAGGACTGTAAATAAGCAGTTAACAAGTCTGACTCCCTGGGAACTGACTAGGGTTGCAAGGGGAATAGAATCCCTGGTGGGTGACACAATGGGAACTCCAGGGGACCTCATGCTGGGATCATGATAGGCTGTAGTGAACCTAACACCCCAAATCCTTGCGTGTCCAAAAAGGGTAAAAAACCATTAAACCAGTTACCACAATTTATTGCTGTACTCCATGTAAGTAAACTGTCTTTGTTATTGATGAAAAACTCTCTTGAAATTTGTCTATTTGCCTTCAGGGCGAAAATTAACCTTTTTGTCACAGTTCCTAAATGCTACAAGATCCTTTTCGCGTCAAACAAACAAAATATACGGTGAAAATTTCCCTTTAACAACCTAAGAAAATCAAGAAGAAACGAAAAGTCAAAGATGGCCAGTTTCCATGGTTTCTGAGATTGACGGGAGAATTCCGCACCGAGTGACACGGTGTAACAGTTTTTACGTATTGATATTATCCTCCCAGAATTGAGAACGACAAGAATCGGAGATATTCCAGTAAAAATAATCATTATCCCGAGAAAAACCGTCCGAATCAACAGATTGAGGAATCCGTCCGTTACTCATGTGTTTGAAACATGGCGCCTAAGGCGGTGTGACTTATCTCTTCATGATATTCCACTGTATTTGTAATATCACAAAAAATAATCACAAAAATGGGAAAAGGGGAAACTAATTCCGAAGTATTAATAGTTCGCAGATTTTGTTGTTCCAAATGAACGAAAAAAAATTGTTCAATTGTATCAGGAATTTGTTTTAATTTGTACCTCAGACAAATTTTATTTCGATTCAGTTTTCGTTTGGGGAACAATGCGGTGCAGAGTTTGGTTAAATCCAGAAAAATAAAGTTGGGGATAGAATACAATACGGACTTCCTGGTCTGGTGGCAGCAGGATTTTCTTTTTGTTTCGGGTGGGTGGGGGTAGGGTAGTATAACCTTAACCACACCTGAATAAAGCTTAGAAAGGTAAAACATGACAACAACACCTACAACACACCTATGTCCATCAAAGGTACCTCGCTCAGGTAAACACTGGAAACACAGGTAAAACACAGGTAACCAGGTGCTACAATAAACCTTTGAGCATTTGACAACACATTGGTGTGGTACCTCACACCTGTATAAGTATGTTCTGTGTACTCATCTTCCATAGTAACTACTCACTTAAGTTTATTCTGTACTTTTCACCAGTTTCCATTGAAAATATTTGCATTGCTTCCTGGAATGTTCAAAATGAAGGTCACTTTCAGTCAGGGTCGGAGGTCAGAGGAAGAAGAACGGGTTTTTACTCAGCTGTGAGTAGTAGCACCGCTCTCCTATTTCACCCTTTTTACTTGTACCGCACGTGGGCCCAGTTGGCGGCCACGTGCTTTTGTTTACATAAGATGATCCCTGACTAACATGGCTACTTAGTTTCCATGCCCTGTGTAAACAAACTGGTAATGGGAACAAGTTCCGAAGTTCCGGAGAGAAAAAAACGCCCAAGACGTTAGATGTTTGGTTAACTTCATTGCGCTGTATCGGTTTTCACACAGTAACATTCTCTGCCTCTCAGCATAACTTCACACTAACTTCTTTGCCTCAGATCTCAATACAAAAATTCTCTCTCACTTCATTCTCAATTTTAGAGAAAATGAATGCAAAAATAGCTAAACGTTTTTTAAAAATCATTTCCATAGCAAATACAAGAATACTAGAAATTTTCCCATACCTATTTTTTCACAAAAAAACATGGACTCGTGAGTAAATTTCCAGCTGGCCAAGTTCAGACACTAATTTTGTACTCTTCGTATACTAGTCACAAGACTGGACGTATTCACATCTGCACTCGTTTTTATCCGACTCTCTTCGTCTTTTTCGGGAAAATAAAGTCAACTTTCAAAAGGCTTTAGTCAAAAGTCACTTTTTAGCATTAATTTTCTGCAGACGTATTAGTTTTGTACCCAAATGTCCTTCCTGTATATTATACGTGAATTAGATCTCAACAGCAATCAGAGGGAATGGAAATTCATCTTGTATGGATTTTCAAAAAATTAAAATAAATTCTTTCATATAAAAACGCATGAATAACAGAACAACAGTAAGGCTCATTGAAGAGGTTGCGTTTTTATCAAAGCTTCGTGCTTTTCTCACTGTTGCTCTTTATTTTGCCTTTGTGGGTTTGAATGGAAAAACACACAACAAATGCGTATTGACTTTTGACAGTGCGAAGAAAACAGCCTAAAGCCAAAACCTCCAAAACCAAGAGGTTGCAAGGCAGTTTGTCTTCAGAATGTCTATGGCTGATCTCACACATGGTCTAACATGTCTGCCTCTTATAACACTAGATTGAGTGGAGGCATATTGAAATGTAATCAGCCATATAAGGCTGTATTCCCTGGTCTCCTGCGAGTCTATTCCCCTTAGGGTGGGCAGGGAATGGGACATGGATCCATCCATGCAGTGCAGGCAGAGGGCCACTCTGTTTCATCTGGAGCGCATATTTATCAGGCCCTGTGGCCTTTGAGGTTGACAGTGCTATTATCCATGTGACAGTCGCCATAGTGATGCTGATTTACATTTACAATTTCCTTCCATTGCATTAAGGTCCCAAAAAAATTGTTCTGAAACCTAAAGACACATGGGACATTTTGTCAATAATGATATATTTATATGAATATCTAATACGTGTATCGTAGGAACAGAACAAGTATTTGAAACTATCTCTGTGGAAGTGACTTCTGTATCTCAGTATCAGTTAAGCCACTGACCAATCTTATGCCTGGCAGCCAATTTACACAAGTTGTTACCAGATTCTACAAACATTAGTTTAGCCTCACATTAAACATTACTGTAACAGAGCACAACCCTATTGTACAACTGTCAGGGTTGGACAGGCACTTTATTTAGAACAGTAATGTCCTTATTGTGGATGGTCAGTGGGGTAATAAAGGTGGTCACTTTATACTGTAAGAGTCTAAAGAGATAGTTCATTCCCTGTAGCTGGTCCGTCCTTGTGTAAACAGAGCACAAAGGGCCATGTTCCATCACTGGTCACTTGATGGACAACTGTGAAATCTACGTTGGGGCTTTCTTACTTTGAAACCTTTATGGGGAGATTTGCAGCTTAAAATCTTTAATTTAAGAATCATCCAGCATCTTCTTCCTTTTACATGTGATTAGGTTCTCAAACTCGCATCAAGAAAATAAAGCAGCCAACGTCTCTCTCGAATCAAATGACGTCATGCGTCGTATTATGACGTGACATGATGACGCTGAATTTGTGTACAGAAATGGTCACTATTTCATCAAGAGGATCACATAATCTCTCGAATTCGAGAGACAATAATGAAATTCTGCAGCCACAATATACATTGGCAATGCGCAAACTGTGGACGATTTCTTCCAGCCTAAGTCTCAGGCTGAGAGTTTAATAAAAGAAAGAAAATGATTTGCAGTTGTATCATAAACTACATGAGTGGAAAGACATAACGTAAACACTGCAGGAATATTATACAGATATCAATGTCAGATGGTTTTACATAACAAACAAACAGACAAAATGCTCAGACAGGAAGGTACTACATCAAGACATAGTACCTCACAAAAACTACAACACACAATCACTGCAGAGCCCAGGGCAATGGAAGGGGGTTTCTAGGATCAGTCCCAGCATAAGAGTATACAATGCAGAAAGGGCATCTTGAAGTGTTCACCGAAAAACAACACCTCTTGAGTTTTCGTCTGTGAATTTTCGACAATTCTAAAATTAGTAATTTTTTAAAGGTGTAATAGTGAATAGAGCTTAAACTGGTGAGGCAATTTCATCACCTCGCTCTGTAGTTCTGTAATTCCTTCCCGCTTCAGGCCTGGTCCCGTTTTTAAATGAGGAAGTTGTTGGGAGTGAGAATTAAGGAGGTACATTTTTTGAGGGGGGGATTCTGTTGTTTATATCCATGTCCATGACCTCTGGGCGATAATGACAGGTCAATAGGGAGGCAGCTATTGATGCCAGAAACCCGATACAACGAGTACTTGTGAGTCTCCCTGGCTGTCTCCGTCCAGGGACGGATCCATCGTCCTGGGACAGTCGCCGCTTTTCGTAAAGTTACGCTGGTAATACCCGACTAACGCTTCAGATATCCTCGTGCAATACTGCCAGATTGAGGAAAAGGAACAAATCCACTCACAAACATTTAGAAACGTTAAGCCAACAACAGAAATATCAAAATTCATTTTGTTAAATCAATATTGCAATCCACCCACTGGTTTTGACCAATTTTCTGTCGGGTTTTGATTCTGGTTGCATGAACCACGCGGATGGTTCTCCCAGCAGGACCTGGATCCTCCCCTGGTAGTAAGCCAGGTAATGATATCAGGTATCCAGCTCTCAGCTCGGATAGCCCCCAATGTTTCTAGTACTGGATACAATAGTTGCGGGACGGGGGCGGCGTGTTGTTTTTTACAGGGAGACCGGGTTAGGAGCGGTGCGACTCGGTGGAGACACATCGTACAAACTGATCCGGTGCGCCGGAACTACCGCAGGAAACACGACACGTACAACTTAGTGGTTTCCGCGAGGAAACGGAACGTCTCTCCCGTGTATCTCTCTCTGTCTCCTGTACAATACAGTGCAGGGCCTCTCCCGTGTATCTGTACAATACATGGAACATCTCTCCCGTGTATCTCTCTCTGTTTACTGTACAATACAGTGCAGGGTCTCTCCCGTGTATCTCTCTGTCTACTGTACAATACAGTGCAGGGTCTCTACCGTGTATCTCTCTGTCTTCTGTACAATACAGTGCAGGGTCTCTCCCGTGTATCTCTCTGTCTACTGTACAATACAGTGCGGATCCTTCATTCAATGTGGGACCATGTATTTATTGATCAGCTCCAAAGAGGACAGCACAAACACAACAGCGATAGTTATGTCAATGTCTCTTCTGTGTTCATGACCAATTCGATCCATACCATGATCACAACATAACATTACCCGTACAGTGAATCTGTAAACGTGCTTCGCGTAAACAGTAATAATTGAATTAAAACTATTGTTACAGTAGCATTTCCTATCCTTGAGACGTTGCCCATGGTAACTGGTCCACTATCGTGTGAGGATATCACTCCTATTCGAGTTTTTGCGTTGGAAATTTCTCAAGAAAGATCTGTAGGGATTACATAGCATGAAGAAGGAAATACAAAGCGAGCGAGAGAAAAGAATCCGGAGAATCCCTCGAGATGAGTCTGGATTCATAATGTACGAATACAAAACGGCCCGGAGAGAGGAATCCGGTGGAAGCAGCCTCCAACGGGAGAAGAACAGCAGCCAACTTCTCCTTCAAAAATCCATTGCAATTCTGAATTCTGGATTTGAGAAAAGAAAAAAATAGCCCTGTGACGGGCTGAGGTGGTTTAAGTTGAATGTGTCAAAAAGATGTCAAATGTCAAAAAATCAAACA